>JBAMIE010000055.1:6675080-6691950 GCA_037177295.1 Kaempferia parviflora
ATTGTTTTCCTAGTGTGTTTCTGAGCTATTAAAGATTGTAAGAGGCTTCTCCGCCCAACTGAAGGAGTTTTGCTAGTACGCTTTCTACTGCCTTGGATTAACAACCCTCTAGGTTGTAACCAAGTAAATCTCGGAGTCTCAGTCTTTTCTTTATGTTTTATTTAGTTGTAGAAGTTGTATTTTACTAACGTCTTTATCCCTGCGAGTAGCTCAAGATTTTTTTATTTAATTTACAGGTTATCGACTTCCGTGTCAATCCGGCCGGCAACCGATCCTATCATATTGGACTCAATGAAATGATGAAAAATAAAAATGAAAATAACAAAAGGAAACCCTTGGATTGCCTCACAAGAAGTTTTGTTTAGGGTCTTTAGCTTGACCACCTAAGGCCAATTAAGTCCAAATGTCCTTGGGGGGTAGGTTATTCCACCCAAGGGAACTTGACGCACCACCATCCCTTATCCGGGCTCTTGGAGGGCATATATATTTTTTATTTTGCGTTGGTGCCCGCCACTCATTACTTTCCGGACTTGGTGCTAGCTCCAGATGTTGCCCTAGATGATGGTGGTAGATTGGTTTTGGTTGGATGTCAGAAGGGATGCAGAAACTTGATGAAAGAAGGACATAGTTAGAAGATTTTGAGAGATCAAAAGTCATCTTATTCTCACCAACTTGAAATGTCAATTTGTAGTTCTTCACGTCAATTATGGCTCCTGCTATGGCGAGGAAAGGTCTCCCAAGTATAAGTGGGATCTTTGAATCCTCCTCCATGTCTAGTACAACAAAATAGGTAAGAATGGTACATCCACCTACCTCCACCAACACATTTTCAATGATTCCTAATGGATATCTGCATGTATGGTCAGCTAACTACAGTGCCATAGTGGTTAGTTTAAGATCATTAAATTCTAATTTCTTGCATAATAAAGAAGGAATGAGACTCACGCTCGCTCCAAATAACAGAAGTCTTACCAAACATAGTAGTTCCTATCTTGTAAGGAATAGAGAAGCTACCTGAATCTTTGAGCTTTGGAGGAATTACATCGAGTAAAAGCACACAACAATCCTCCGTAAGAGCAATGGTGACATGCCCCTCTTCCTTCTTTTGTTACTCATTATCTCCTTTAGAAATTTAGTAAATTTTGGCATTTGTTGTAGAGTGTCAAGAAGTGGGATTTCAACACACAAGGATTTGATTTTCTCCAAGAATTTATCGAACTCTTCATCTTTTACGAGATTGTCAACCATTGAGGGAAGGAAACCGATAGTCTTCTTGGTTGAGTTGGAAGTGGCCCTTCAACTTCAATAGTATTCTCCTCTTCCCATTGAATTTCTTCAAATTGAGGAGGAGGAGAGGGTCTTCCTTCATATTCGGTTTCCCTTGAAATAATCACTTGGGATTCTCCTAAGGTCCATCCACTTCTAAGCTCTATTTGGTTGCAGTGTCCCAAAGGGTTAACTTCAAGCTTGCCCAGGAAGTTTCCTTATTCTCTTGATGATGAACCAGAAATCTGGGCTATTTGTCCTTCAAGCATCTTCATGTGTTTCTCTTAACTATCTAATCTCGTATTTATTTGCTTGATTTCATATTTCATCTCTTTGTTGCTAATTAAAAGATCCTCTGTCATCTTTTCCAATCTAGATAATGTCTGATTTTGATTGTTGTTGGATGACTACCCATATTCTTATTTATTATTTCTATAAGAGAAGTTTAGATAACTCTTCCACCCGACTTTGTAAGTATTTGAGTATGAGTTATTCTTACGAGAGTTGAAGTTGTTAATAGCGTCACAATGCTCAACTTGATTTATCTGATTAGGTACAGCTCCAAGTGGGCAACCTTTTCTAATATGTTCAGAACTCCAACATACATCACAAGTTGTTACAATTGCATTCACTGGATAACCAGCTCATCATTTCAACTTTCCTAGTGAGGGCATTCATCTTTGTAGAAATTAAATCTAAGGCATCCACATTTAACTTTCCCTGGGTTAGCATAGGATTATCATTGCGCTCTGAGGCCCACCGATGATGATTCATAGCAACACTCTCTATTATTTCCTCAGCTTCATCAAGACCTTTGTTCATTAAACCTCTACCAGCTGTAGAGTTCAAGAATATCTTAGTTTGATAATTGATTCCATTGTAGAAGGTGTGTATAAGCAATCATCTTTTAAGTCCATGATGAGGCCATTGTCTAAGTATACGTTTGAATCGGTCCCAAGCTTTATATAAAGATTCACTATCATATTGCTTGAAGCTTGCAATCATATTATGCATGTCTTACTAGGAGGGTAAAACTTATCAAGAAATGTTGGCTTACATTGTGCCCAAGAATTTATACTATTGGGGGCTAAAGAATTCAACCATGATTTAGCTCGATCTCTTAAAGAAAATCTAAAAAGAAGTAATCTAATGACCTCATAAGGGATCCCATTCATCTCCATAGTACTACAAATCTCGTAAAATACCTCAAGATGCTGATTTGGATCTTCATGAGGCCCTCTCCAAAATTGATTCTGCTGCACCATAGAAATAAAAGCCGGTTTGATCTCAAAATTATTGGCCTCTACTGTTGGCCTTGTAATGCTTGATTGAACCGCTCTTGCATAAGGTGCAGCATAATCTTTAAGTAGTTTATCGACTATGACTGCTTGTTCTTGCTCTTGTAGTCTTCTTTGCATTTTCTTTGATGGAACGTCCGGTCAATCTCAAGATCGAAAGACAATAAATCTGCAGGGTCGGTTCTATGCATACAAAATCAAGATACAAGTTAGATGTATTTTCTTTTAGGAAAAAGAATTAAAAAATTCAAATTATAGAAATGAAATGTGCAAGAAAAAAAAATGTAAAAACTAAAAGATAAAAGTATTGACAAGCATTTACAAGTGTCTAGGCTAGCTCAAAAGTGTCTTAACTAATGTTAAACTCAACTCCTCGGTAATGGTGCCAAATATTTGTTACAGTCCGCAAGTGTACGGAAACATCATCAGTAATATAAAAGATTATCGTATCCATAGGGAGTTGGAGGTTAAGGACTAGAAAGTGTACTCCAACGAACTAGCTAAACAAATCGAATGATTGTGTGATAGAATTCAAGAAAGCATAAGAAGTAAAGAGAAGAGTAGAGAAAGAAGGAGAGTGTTAAAGAATTTCAAGGTCTAAGGGAATGTTCTAAGGTCTCGGTTTCATTGTAATGGTAATTGACATGCCATAGATAGCTAGCCTCCTAGTCTCAATACCTAACCTTGTAGGTGACCTAACTAAGTATCAATTCAACCCCACAACTGTGAATTGGATTATTCTCCTACATGTATCCGGTGTTAGTAAGTACGATAGGTAACCTAGGTAGTCCGGTTAAAGGATCACATTATCACTAGGCTCCCCGGTCATATATCTCTACATTAATTAAACACTTCATAACACAGAATTAAGGAGAATTCATAATGTACTTAGATCTACCATGCATAATCATGCACTCTGAATGGAGTTTAGTCCTCTAGACATTCGAGAGTAGGGATGTTCTCTATCACCAAAGCCTCTTCCTCCCGATCTAAAGAGATCAATCCATCCAAAGTGATAAATCCTATATCTATACAATGAAATAGAATATATACAGCACAAATAGTTCATATTATTAATATAGGAAATAGTCAATCCATAGAGTTTATATCAATCACACATTATAATTACTCCCTCCACAATCTAGAACAAGGAGATCTACTCACAAAGCATAAAGAAAGAGATCCAAAGATAAAAAAAAATCTATGCCTCATCCAAATAATCAACCGAGGGAAGAAGAGGGAGGCTTATCTATCAAGAAGCTCGAGTTTTCGGATCCAATCCTTTGCTCTGGGATGTAGATGTGAGGGTATCAGTGGCGATAGATCGTCGGAGGATGAACAGAGACCTTAGCGGTCAGCCCCAAGGGGTAAACCTCTTCCCCCGAGAAAAGGAGAGAAGTTCTCCTTTTATACCCAAGGCAAATATAGCCCTGCACGGGCCCTTGCATCGTCGCGCATATCTACACGACTCTGTAGGGCCTGCTGCTATGGCAATGTGCACGACTGTACAGATCTGCACGACCGAGCAAAGTTTAAGCATGGGTTTGGCGCACGGCCGTTCAAATGTGCACGACCTTGTGGAGCTTCCTTCTGGATTCTCTAGCGCATGGCTAGGAGAGGGTGGTTCCTGGAATGGTTGCACAGTCGTCCAAGGTTTCTTGCTAGTGCTGGCTTCATCTCTTCACTACCGGGCAAAGTATTGAACTGTTGTGCAACCCTGGCTCATGACCGTGTGTGCTAGGTTCTTCTCCTCTTCTCTCGTGAACGCTTCTATATCCACTCCATCCTTCGGTACATGCTCCGAAACATATTTTTGCTTCATTTTCACTCCAAAAGTGCATCCTGACATGAAAACCAATAGAATAGCAAATCTCCAAACAAAGAGAGTAATAATACTGAAATAAGAATGAATAAGGGTGCGATAGCGTAAATCATTCAAGTAAAATCAAAGTGATGTACAGTAAAATATACATAAATATAGATATAACTCACGCACATCAATTGCATAGGCCAAGGAACCTAGGTATTATCAATGATCTAAACATGTACTTCATCGCTATCACTTGATTAGGAAGATCATAAGAAAGAAAGAAATACAAATTGAGAAAATTTCCACAATAAGAATCTAGCAGATCATTTGACAAAACCTCTATCTCAAAATAAGTTTGAGAGACATGTAGAGGCCTATGGTATTAGATACCAAGGCGATTGGCTTTAGGCTAAGTGAGAGTATGTTATATTTGAGAGATGTCCAAAAGTCAATCACATTAAACATTATCTTATTATTTGATAAATGAAATTTACTATTTGGATGTACATTTTATATGTATGTGATTTGATCTTAAACTAAATTAATAAAGTCCACGATACAAAGCATAGCATGAGAGAAATTGTGATTGGATTATAATAGTGGGTATCATCATATATTATGTACATATTAAAATCTTCCTTAGTCGATGAATTGATGAGATTAGACATCGTCAATTCTGTGAGACTAGCACATGTTATTCCTTGGTTTATCCAAGCAGCCTATCCTTGCTGGCTGGAAACATAAGGATGCTGAGAGTTAACATGTAGATGCTAGTTAAGGGTAAGTAGTTCATCAGATGTGACCCGGTATGAGACTTCATATGGTTTTTTACATGTCAATGAAGATCTCATTATAGTTTAAGTGTAAGTTTCTTTAGACTAGCGGTATTTAAGTCATCTTGGTCATACAGACGTATATTTGACATCTTAGCTAAACATCTCCTAGGAGGTATAGTTCTAGGATGATTGGGTATAAGTCAATATCACAAAAGTGTTTGAATAACTCACAGAGGATTCACCACTCCTTTTATAAGGAGACGTATTCCCTATGGCCTCTTGTCAAGATTATTATTGATAAGTCTTTGGCCAAAGCAAACATGTCAAGAGGATGGTCTTTTTAGACATGTATTTTCTTTGAATAATTGAATCCATAGGACAAAGAACTACAACTTAGGCTAGGTGTGACGTAGTCAGCCTAATAGGAATTAACACATAGATCATTTACTAAATCAAGTGGGTATAAGATGAGTGAAAAGAATAGAAGCACTGATCACTATAGTTGTTGAAGGATTTAGAATATGTTCTAAAGTCAACTATGATTTTTCAATTAATTGAGTGTCATGATATACTACTAGGTGTCACTCATAATCTATTCATAATAAATGATTAATTATGAATGACCAACATAATTAGGAACCTATTGAGTCACACGTATTACAAGTATCTTAAAGACTTAAAACAAGTTAGAGAATAAGATCTCAAAGAGAGAGAAATTAAGTCTAGTTGGACTAGGTAAAGGGAAAGTATGGAAAGTATCTGTAGCACTGAAAGTGCTCTTGGCCACGCCTTTTGCAAGTGAGTTGGGCCTACTCATGCGACATGGGCTTGGATTTTGTTCATGTCTCTTGCAAGCGAGTTTGAGCTTACACATATGATGGGCTTGGGCTTGGGCTTGTTCCTCAAGCCTTAATGAAGAGGTATAAAAAAACCTCTTGTTGGAATAAAAATAATAAGGATTTTAATTTTTCTCCTCTTGATTTTGTGCTACCGCCCACCTCTAAGTGTCATTGCCCCTTTGGTGTCTCCCACCTCCAAGAGTCGCCGCCCTTCTTCCTTGTGCCAGCCAAAAGGTTGGCCGCTTCCTCCTTATGTCAGCCAAAAAGGTTGGTAGGCTCCCCCTTGTGTCGTCGATTCCCTTTGTGCTGCTAATCTCTCTCTTCGTTTATGTTATCTCTTCTACTTGGCTAGTACCAAGCAGAGACTCAACTTGTGGCTTGAGAAGTCATGTTGAAGATATCTTAGCGTGAATACTGATAGAAGAAAGTCTTGTGAGGCTTGCTAGGTGATTTCTTTTCATTTAACATCGTCGGAAAGATATAACTTTTAAACAACCTTTTTGATCTACGTTTATATCTTACACATGTATGATCTTATTGATTTGTGATGCGCAAAAATTTTTATGTATATCGTTTCGCTTTCGCTATGTGTTTTATCTAAAGCATATGTTTTGCATCCCGAAATACCCAACATATTGTTAGTATGGGATGCACCAGATAATCGTACCTATGTATTGATGTTAGAAAAGAGTTTAAAGATAAGCTCTTGTGATTTAATATGGTTGTTAAGTGTGCAGACTACTTAACAAGAAAGCCCTAGTAAGTTAGATCGACTGAATACTAGGCAATAAAAAGTCTTAATAGATCAAGTGGACTAGACACCGACAAAAACGTGCCAGATGGGTCAATATGACTAGACATTTGGCAGGACGGACTTGATGGGTCAGCTTGACATCAAGTCAAAGGAAGCTCTGGTAGGTCGGAGGATCGAATGCTAAGAAGAGAAAGCCCAAACAAGTCAATTGGACCATATGTTTAGCAAAGAGGTGAGTAACGGAAAGTTCAAGAGAGATCAGTGAGGCATGTCCTAATCTTGGGACAAAGTTAGACGTCGACTAAGAAACCAACTTGATTTTAAAGTCAAGATCAGACAATTGTTTAAATTGTCACACTTAAATCATGCATTTATATGTGCTCACTTTGTTTGACAAGACTAACTTGGTTTTGCAGGAATTGGGTTCAATTGACTAAAAGGGAGTTTTGGTCAACCAAAATATTCAGACGACCAAACAAGTGGGTTTAGTTGACTAGACTCTGATGTGGAACAGAAATTTGAATTGGCATCAGATCTCGCTCGAAAGTGGCAGATGATATGGTTTGGATAAGCTTCAAAATGTTAATATCACACAGATAAGGCTTGAAGTGATTATGTGGCAGCTAAGGTGTCAAGGGATAAAACTTCAAAAAATCTTACATGGTTGGAGATAGACTTCGGGATGTTGATGTGGCGATTGCACAGTCAAAGATAAGCACTGAAGTACTGACATGTCAAATGATGTGTTTGAGAATAAGCGTCAAGGTGTTGACATGTCAGAAGATAAGTTGTGGGGTGCTGATATGGGCAGGGTTCAGTCGACCGAAATTGTACATCGGTCGATCAAAAAAGTAGATCTGGATCAAGTCGATCGAAGATGAGACTATTGATCAGTTGACCAAATCAAGGGATAAGTCGACCAAGCAACACTTATAAAAGGATCTTCGAGCATAGGGTTTAAGACATCAATCCTTTGTCGAGCAATCATCTCTTCATTAAAGCAATCTCAGCTACGTTGCACTCCATCGATCTCCAACAACCTTCCGAGTTCTGGATCACTTAAGTTGTCGGTGTTACTATTCTTTAAATTGTATTGCTTGTTATTCGTTTTGTGCATTTCATTATCAGGGGAGACAGTAAAAGTATTATTATTTTCTCTTTCATTGTAAAAGGCTCCCTCTGAAAAAATCTTTTAGAAAGAGAAGATTAGTAGTGTCTATTCGTGAGTGAGCGATTGCGATCCAAAGGATTACAGACTTTGGTATTTATGCTTGGCAGTTAACTAAAAGAAGGTTTAGTTGACTGATATATCTATTGGTAAGGAAAACATGACGTGATGACTAAAACAATCAATTGGGTAGGAGGCTTTTGAAAGCTAGTGAATGAACTAAAGTGAAACGAAAGCAAGTGAAAAAAAGTCCTAAGAAAAGCTCCATTATTGTATTTATTTTCTTGTTGTATTTATTATTGTTTCACTCATACCTTTAAAGGGTTTAGAGAAGGAAAAAAGATAGTAGGATTTCGAGGAGTAACTCACAAATGAACGTGCAGTATATATTCTGGTGAAGTCTGTTTATATTTTCTTATATGTGATGCATATCCAACTTTAATTGTAAATGGAAGCTTATGAATTTAGCAACACTATTCAACCCCTTCCTCTCTACCTCCTTAAATAGAGTCAGCGATGACTGAAGCCTTGCTCGAGGACAGTTAACGGATCGGAAGAAGATGAGAAAGAGCAGCTCTAGTATGGAATGCTGATACTTGCTTACTTCAATTATCTCTTTGGCTGTTGGCAGAGTTTCTAAAGCAAAGAAGAGGCGCCTACATCATATCTCTCTGGATGCCCCCAACTGCCGAATAACATTAAATATAATGCCACGAGCTGTAGGAGAGTTTACAACAACAACAACAACAAAACTCTTAAATTAATCTGAAGATGTGGATGATTCAGATGGATATCATTGACAAGTCAAACGCACATGTTTTACAATAAAATTCCAATATGGTGTAAGAGTCCCAAGATTGCTTTCTGCAAATGTTTTACAATCTCACAGATTTCATGATCTGTTGATGTATTAACCAAAACCGTAAACAACGAAAAAAAAGAATAACTTTATGGCCTTCTGCGTATCTAAATTCTTCAACAAATCAAAGATAGTTCAGAGGCCTGACTGATAATCATCTCGCCGTTTCGCTAGATCAGCGCCACTAACATATTTAGCCATAAAAGAAATTAACCTGAACGGCGCCCCAATCAAAGGAGCATCTGTAAAAGGAACCTCCTCGTCTGGTACTGGATCATCATTAGTCATCATTTCCCTTTTGTTATCCTCGTGAATTTGGATTTCATCAAATGCAACTGTTCCAACTTCACTGATTCTTGGTTCAACAAGAAGTGGTTGAACTCCTGGCTGCCCAACGGTTTCGGAGTCCAAGTTGACGGCACCATTAGCAACAAATTCCTCCTCAGGTACCATAGACTCAGTTTCTGATAGATGACTTGGAGAAGAACTTCTAACCTGAGTCTCCGTATGGTTAAGCTCAGCACTAGAAGCATGTTCATCAAGTTTCTCAGAAACAAGGTAGTGTTCATGAACCTGAAGAACAATCATTGCGAATGAGAGATGCAAATTAATAATTTTCATGATAAATAGAACATATGTAATAGTAGTTTGCCAAATTTTATTAGTACTTGAGCTCAGACAACACAACTAGGTGGTCAAATGAGTACAAGAGCATGATGGGAGGTCATTGACTTTTAGTTAGCTTTAATCCAGGCTGTAGAAATTCAGCCCAGAGTGGGGATCACTAGTGGGGTGGAAAAAGTGGATTGTGGTTCGACCAGAGATGGACCAAAACTTAGATGTTTGTACAAGATTGATGTCACTCAACCCAAGATGGCTCAAGTAAAGTCAGGCACATCAGACTTGGGTCTTTTTGGATGCAAGGTTTGGAAGCTACAGTAGCTCTGACAAAGCACAGTTCAAGATGACTTTAGAAAGGTTGCCTTAATATGCTCTGGGAAACTGAGTTGGCCAATCCCTAGATGCCTCACAGTGGCACCAAGTACGGACCTATTGAGTGTCATTCACTAACGTTCATCCAAGTTGTAATGGTCTCAATCTTGAAGATACTTGTGTTATTTATCCATATCATTATTACATCCCCTCAGCCTGATTCATGTGACACAAGCAAAAAAGTCTCCCTAGACATAACATCACATGTTGAGAGCGATTCAAGGTGATAAGGTTGTCCACATGGTGTATTAATATCCAAGGCTTTCACCACCTCTATAAAATGCCCTTCCTCTTGCAATTTCTTTCATCCTCTCCTACCTCTGATCTATTGAAATAGGCCTAGTATTATACAGCACCTCAGAAAGCCACAAGATCAAGCCTTGACCATCGGAGTTCAAGTTGAGCTTGACGAGTCATTCTTCTTATTGCTAGTGGAGCATTCAACTAAACTGAGCTAGTCACTTGTTACTCCTAGTCTATAGCATACAGGAGCAGATTGTTTCTCTACGACTCACAGGAGCTATGCCCTTTTTCATATAAATAGAACTTGCCCTCAAACGTTGGGGCTTAGTCTTCAGATTTGTTACAAGGGCCTTCGGTCTGTAGGTATTGAGTTTGCACCAGGTTGCATTGCTGCGGTACAATGTTTCCTCATAAAAAACATTATGCTTTCTCTGTAGTGAAATGCGAGCTGTGGGCTTGGAAAAACAATTTCCTACTACTACTGAGAAGCTTGGGACTCTGAACTTCAGTTTTTTTTTTAACATTTTTTGTGCATATTGGTTTTGAACTTGATTGTTGGCCAAGTCAATGGTAATTTTGGTGTTGAGGAGAGCTCTTGCCTCTCCAAACTTGATCTCAGTTCATTTTTGGTTGAAAGGCTTGACCTCTTAATCTCGTCTCCTCCAAAGTGGGGCTTCAATTATCGACCCCTATGCAAAGTGGGAGTTCCATTCTATTCAAGTTAGAGGACATAACCCTCTTAGCAACTCTATTGTAAAGTGGGATTATCCTTTTTTTTTTGGTTGGAGGGTTTATACCCCTTACCAACCTTATTTCAGAGTTTGACATTGGTTAATATTGGGTTGGAGGGCGATACATTCTAGGTGTCCTAGAGCTAAAGCTAACCTTTGGTGGCTAACTTGGGTGCTTTCATAATGAACAAATTAGGAGATCAATCTTGACCTTCTTGTCTTTCTATGATCTTCCATACTTCGGCATGCCCCCACCTGGGGTGTCAATTTATGTGGTGAAATTACAACATTTGTGTGGTTCTGTTGACATGTGGCTAACGTAGACCTCAATATTAAGTTTGATCAAACGAAGAGTCATAGTTTGGTCAAACTGAGGTATGTGTTGGTTGAGCTGTTTGGAGTGTGGTTAGTGGTCATGCAAACTGAGATCTATAAAGGTGAAGAACTTTAGGACCTAGTGAAGTTGTACTAAGTCATCATTCTAGCAGGGAATTCCAATTGTTTGAGGTAGAGATATAGTTGGGTTGCATCAAGGTGAAGGATTTAGCTGGTTTGATTGGTTCGCCAAGTCTAATTTTTGCATCCCACTGAAGTGATTGCCTTGGGCCCTATTTATAAGCCTTGGGAGATGCACTCTTCTTTATAAGCATCATCTATACTTGACACACGGTATTGATCGCTAGTTGAATGGGTTGGGTGTTCCTTAATCTAGGAATGATTATTTAGTATTGTGACCTATCATATTTATGTAAAAATAGAGTAGGACCAATGTGGCGGCTCTGACTCATAAGAAGATTTAGCCATTGAATCTCATTATATTTTCTTATTCTCAGAGGCAGAGTAACCTCTTATAAAGTTCTTCTACAATATGAATAAAATCTGTAAGTAACACAACAATTAAACTAACAACAAAGAGAGTAATAAGAGTGGAGCACTTTCTCATATCTTTATCCAACCCTTTCTGGCAACCTTGACAAGCTCCCCTTGCTCCTTTATTTATACCTTTTGAGTTGTCTTCAAATAGGCTTCAAACTGTTGCTCTATGCAAATTTCATGATTGTGCAAGCTTTTTTACCTAATAACACATCCTTCAGTTGACTTTACCTAATTCCAATCAAATATTTTTCTGGTCAACAGAAACTTGTCGACTCAACCTTTCTACAATTAATTGACTTCTTTGATCACGTAAGTCATCTAATGGTTGTCACATACCTCTGCAGCATAAAATGTCTTTTCCAACATCTGTCTACAATTCAATTGATTACACAATCGATTAAACCACCTTCAATCGACTGCCATAGTTGACTTCCAAATAGAGAGCAACTGTTTTTCACGAGGGAAGCCTTCAGTCGACTACCTAGTCGACTCAACCTACATCATTAAACTGAAGCTGCATTAAGTCTACTACACTCCAACCATAAATCTTTTCTTTACTAGTAGAGTATCCTAAAGTCAATTCTCTAGTCATCTCAACACCCCAATCAATCAATTTCAATCTCTAGTTGATCATAAATTATAACCAAACTATGGTCAAGTCTTTTCCAAAGTCAAAGTATACTCAAAAGCCAAAATACAAATCATTCTTAGTCAACTCATATCTTACCTGCTAAGAAGTTTGCCCTCCGAGTTTTCCTTTGTCAAGAAATCTCGCTTCCGGATTTCCTCGTTCACTAGTATCTAATCAATCTTAACCTACCATGACTTCCAACTACCAAATACCCGGTCACGCTTGACATACTTTCACTAGCAGCCAAGTATCAGGTCACTCTTAACCTATTTGAACTTCTTCTCTGTTAAGGTCTTCTTGGACTTCTCTACTAACAAGTGCTAGACTTCTTTGTCAACAACAAGTATCTAAGTATCTTGTCACCTTTCTGTTACTTGGACTTCTTTCATTCACTGCAAATTGCAGTATCTTATCAAATAACACCCACTTACTTAATAAACCTTATAAGTAAACACCAGATATGTCTAATTTGAACTCTTTGCCCAAATATCAAAATCACTTAGTTGAACTCGACCAATTAGAGGGTATGACTCCCCAATACCATTTGGTCAAACTCGATCACTCGAGGCATGATTGCACCAACCATCTTTTCTTTTGATGTTTGACAACTCATTTAAGTTAGTCTAATCAAAGTTCATTTTCTATGTCATTTGTGGTAAATAAAAGTTCTAATTTAAACCATTCATTTTTTCCCCCTTTCACACTTCAAAAACAACAAACCATACAAGTACTAAACAATTAATCATGCAAGCTATATCAAGGTATGATACTAAATATAAATATCAAATGTTAACGAAAAATGTGTAAATGATAGACACCAATTGTGATACAAGTGTTAAAACATAGACAAAATTCAAACTTGAATTTGTCTCCCCTTTCTCAGTCATAAAAGTTTTTAACTTAAATCTCCCCCTTTCTAAATCGCCTAGAGTAAAATCAAGTTTCTTAAATGAAATTCTTCATTCTCATCCTTTGATGCTTCTCCCTGAAATAATTTTCTTCCCCTTAAGGAAGTGTTCCCCCGTTAAACATGTTATGCTCTCTTAAAATATGTATGTATACCTTAAAATATTATTTGTTCCTAATACCAAAAGTAGGATGCAAAACAAAATTTAAATTGAAATTTGCCTAACCCTCAAGGCAAGTTGTCTCTCCCTTTAAAACAATACTTCTCCCCCCTTAAAAGGTGGATCTTGCACTAAGAATGTTTTGACACTTGAAGATGTCTTGAAGTTGAAATTTACTATAAATTCTATTGAAAAAACATTAAATTTTGTTGACATACTTGTTATACATATATTTATCAACAAAAAATTTTAAAAATTGGCACAAAATGAGAGAGTGTTCAAAACTACAAAGTTCAAACCCAAGTTTGTATTATGTATTTTGAGTTAAACATGTTTCAGAAAATTCCTAGTAAATAGATATATGTACTATTTTCATAAATATTTTCATTTAAATATTAAAAAGAATCCCTAATCATGACCATGCCAAATACATAGATTATACTTTTAGCCTTCCTCATAATGGGACATTTTCATGGATTATATATTTATGATATTTGGCTCAAATATATGCATCATAATAACTATTCTAGACTAAAACTTATGTATTTGGCTCAAATCCTATCATCTCACTTGTGTCTAAGTGCCTCTATATACATGTAAAGTAATCATAAGTTTAAAGTAAGATGAGATGGGGATTTCATCTTATCTATATGATCATGCAAGTCTAAACAATTAAGTTGCAAGACATGTAAATAAGCATGAATGAATAAATAGGATACAAGTCATGAGTCAAATACTTAAATATTGTGTCAACCAGTAAAATGTAAATTTAATCAAATTAGCACACCAAAAAAAAATAACTATATTTGAAACCTAATATATGCATCAAGTTCTAATCTTAAAAGGTTTCAACATGCATCTTAAACATAAAATTTAATAAGTCATTTTTCTTTATGCATGAACCTATCCATCCTAATGTGTCAACTAAGATTAAGTTAACTACTCTTCCAAATTCATTATTGACACGCCATGAAACCATTTAACATGATTCAATCACATTGTTGGGGATCTAAAACCTATCGGTGCCAGCCAAGTTTACTAGATATTCTCTAAGGAAAAACCTGCATTTATATTTTTCTATCATTCTTAGTCCAATTTAAGATCCCAAGTTTATTGGTCCATTTAAGATCCCAAGTTTATTGGTCCTAACTAGATATTCAGTAGGGATAACCTCTACCTTTCTATCATTTCTAGTCCTAAACGGTTGAAATGAAGTTACATTGTAATTGAAATAAACACTACGTAAGAAGCTATGTTGACCTTAGATGGTGGTTTATAATTCAAATTGTTTTTGTCATTAGTTGCTCTTTGGCTTCCTAATAATAACCGCTCCTTAACTTGAGCTTCCTTTCTTAGTTTCTTTTGCTTCTTTCTTTTATGGACACTTTAAATGGTAATGGCCTTCTTGTTACAAACATAACTTATAATATATAATATGATCTTTCATTATATAGCTCGAAGGAATGGATTCCTTGGGTTTCTCTTTGATTCTCCCCTTGGATGCTTCTTTGATCCTTTAGTTATTTATATTAGGACATCTACTATAATCTTTGATCCTTTAGTTATTTATATAAGACATCTACTCTTATAGTGTCCTTTTCTCCTACAAAAAAGCATATAGTATGATCTTTATGTTTAAATTTTAAAATATCTTCCATGTTTGAGATAGCAGGACTTGAAGGAATTATGATGCTTTATTTCTCAAGAGGATCAGATAAGGTTGAGGCATTATTGCTTTCGACTCCAAATGTAGATGTAGATTCTTCAATTTGTTCTGGTATTGAGGTCTTTCATCCTCAATGTGCTTAGGCGAGGTGGATGCTTAATTGTTTTCAACTTCAGATGTAGAGAGACTTTCCTAGGATTCTACGTGTTCAGGTACAAGTGAACCTCTATCCTTGGATTTGATATGTTTTTTTCCGGTGAGAGAATCTCATGGGGGTTTAACTATATTATCCAAAAAACCTATTGTATTTTTTGTACCCATTAATCCTTTGCAAGATCTCATTAGGCAAGATATTAGGCAAAATATCTATCAAAAGATTGGTTACCTTATTTGCCTCAAATCTTTAAAGTTGCTCTGTAGTCCACTTCTCCCTTATCTTTTAGAGCTTTTAAACCCTTTTTATGGCAATTTAACTCTTGAAATCCATTTGCACGAAATACTCTATCCTTGACATCCAATATGAGAAGTTTGTCCGGTAAAAGGATGGTAGTGTGAAGTTAGCAAATCTTACTCCCATAGCTATCTCCGCCAATGTAAATGCTCCTTTGGCAGCGTGAAGATATCAACTGTAGAATGGTTTGAGCTCCTCTAGCCTTAGGCTCAGTCAGTGGTGAGTCTTTTCCAAGCAGCCCACTTTGATACCAATTATAGGACCAATGTGTAGGTAAAGGGGGTGAATAAACGTAGTCTGCAATTACAAAACTAAAGGTTGAACTTAGTTAGTTGTGGCAGAAGTATAATATATAACACTAAAATAATACGGCTAACATGCCTATTTTACATGGTTTCCAAAGTCATAAATTCTCACTCCATTGTTTATAACTAGCAAGGAGAGTCATCCCTCAAATCCTACTATCTTTTTTTCTTCTTGAAGGTGGATAAACCTCTTACAAAGCTCTTCTTACAATGAACATAGAACAGTAAAATGACAATTACACTAATAACAAAGAGAGCAATAAAGAGTGTCCAACATTTATAACCTTCTATAGTCTCCTAAATCCTACATTTAGTCAATTAAAGCTACGCTTAATTGACTACACTCCACACAGACCTTTTGTTTACAAGCAAAACATCCTTTGTCAACTCAACACCCAAATTGATCATCGACTATAACCAAATTATGATCGTCTTCGCTTAATACAAAGTCAAACCAAACTAAAGTACAAGTCATTAGTCACAATTAACTTGGAGATCCAGTAGGAGGCTTTGCCTATTGATCTTCCCAAAGGCCTTATTTGCCAGGAGACCTCAACTTCAGGTCTTCCTCATATATCAAGAGGCCTTGCCTTCGAATCTTCCTCTGTGAAGAAGCCTCGCTTTTAGTTCTCTCTCATAAATTGATATTTGGTCAACCTTAACCAATTAGGACTTCTAATCGCTAGGTATTCAGTCAAACATAACCTATGTAGACTTCTCCAACCACCAAAAATCAAGTCACCCTTGACCTTCTTGGACTTCTCCTCCATTAAGGTTTTTTTGGATTTCTTGACCTCTTGGACTTCTCTACTAAGATCTTTTTGAACTTCTCTACCAACACCTATTACTTCCCTTCTATCCACACCCTTTGGACCTCTCCTCTACTAACACCTTTGGAGCTCTCCTCTATCCACACCCATTGGAACTCTCCTCTGCTAACACCCATTGTCACATAACCTACACCTGCACACTTGATAAACTTCATCAGTAAACATAATTTTTTGCACAAAAACAAAGACCACTTGGTGCATGATTGCACTAACAATCCAGGTGTCTGCCGTCCCTTATGCACTAGTCACTGTCTGGGCTAGTAGCCCCCGTGATTTACCTCCTTCGTGTTGGCCCTGGGACGGGTTG
>JBAMIE010000055.1:6745361-6756536 GCA_037177295.1 Kaempferia parviflora
GAATTCTTTTTAACAATTTCATAGCGTCTTAAAATATTCTCTCATTTCATGATGTATTGGAACATCTATCTATGCCGCAAACTTATCTGTACATGCTTGTCTAACCAAGCAACACACAGCTTCACAAAATATGACAAATCAAATATGTTTAGCCCAAAGGGCACATTATGATGATCATAGAAAAAATAGACCCTTCATATCAACCAACTTGATATCGCACTTCAATTAATTGAAATTGAACTTTCGTAAACATACACAAATGCTTGCTTATGCGATGGGATCTCCTTGTCGAGTAATAGGTGGCAATTGATTTACACTTGAATAGAAGTTATAACTTGTTCAATTTCAAGCAATCTAGAAAATCAAATATGGTTAGCAGCCAACCGCCTAACATTTTGAATGTGATTTAACCTGCAACAAGCCTAAATTCTGGATATATCCTACTGCAACTAAACTAAATCTCATCCACAATTTGGCAACATAGTAGTATGGTCTTTTATCCTTGTCACACCATTTTGTAAAACGCATTGTAGATTTTACAATGTAAGCTTGAACCAATTTGTCTCTCATTAATCTAAGCCAACTTGAGCTTAGCCAAATGTAAAGACAGATTACCTTGCATTTCTAAAAGCTGCAAGTTCAGATTACCTAGGTTTGGGAGTATAATGATAGTTTTTGGTTGCCCATCACCTAAAATCAAAATAACCAAACTGATTTTGCACAATTTTCTAAAGTGACAAACGTTGTTTCTATTAAACATTATTAGGTTTATAATAAAGTCCTTCAAATTTCAAAAACGTTAAATTCTCTGCATGATGCTTAAAGAGGGAAAATTCACAACAAATGTGAAGACAGTGGGTTTATATTACTATTACCTATTTATTTAATTTTAAATAAATCAACAACATTTTATGCAGAGCACCTGCAATCAAGAACTAATAAAACACCCAGATAAATCAAATGTTTAAGCAACTTAAGGATACTCTTAAACAATGAAGTTTACTTGGTATTACATGAATATGCAATCATAGTAAAGCTGCATACCTCAGTGTATGAGTTCCTATTGGCTGCAGGTAAAGATTCCCTTAACACCGGTGGTGGTGAAGACCTCACTGACAGTGATCGCAGTATAAGAGAAAATGGCATTTAAAAATATTCAATAAAAACTGCATAAAAATTTTATGGAAATTTATAGAAAATAACCTTCTCCATAGTTGGTATTTGGTGGGCTGTTAACTTTAACACGCTGAAAAGGTAAAAAAAAAAAAAATGGATGAATGAGATTTTTGTGGATAATACGATCATAGGCACTCTGATGTGAACAGAGTTTGAAATCGTATGATAAAAGTGGAGGGGCAAAGATAACTTTTTGTTCAAAAATAATAATAATAATAACTTGCATATGAGTGTTTGACCTGAGAAGTTCTCCATGTGTTGTTAGCTGTACCTGAAGGTCATCCCAAAATGAGTGTCATTGAGATTGCATTTGATGCATTTAAAAATAAAACAGTATAACCAATCATTTTCTTGTTATAGTAGTTAGCCAAGATGAAATGTGAATAGTAAATGACAAGATTAGTGATACATCATTGCCTTCTGATATTGGGGTCTTGAGATTCTAGTGCAAGCAGATACGTATGCAGACTTGTGTATGTACAGTTATATACAGAATTGAAGATAAGGAGAAACATATATACTTAGCACCCACTCATGCATTTAGACATACAATGTGTATATACATTTATATAAAGAAATGATGGTATGAGCAATACTTAGCAACCACCCACACAGATACGTGTGTAGAGTGTAGACATCTAATGTCTATATGAATTGACATACATAATTGAGGATATGGGAAATGCATAGTATTAGGATCATTTCACATAAAATATTTTCTTAGGAAATATCTTTGTTGATTTCCCATGTTTGATACAACGTAAATTGTGGTCAATGGAGAATATTCAATTGGTCAATTGAAAATGTTGGCTTCTTTGGGCAAAATGGCTTCCACTTGAAATGAGGGGAAATCATTTTTCCCACGTAAGTCCACTCTTCTCTCCCACATGAGACGCCTCCGCCTCCATGTGAGTCCCCTTTGGCAGTTGAAGGTCATGGTGAGAGTGTATGGTAAGGAGGCACCGGAAACATTTTCAGTATCACTACCATACAGTACAATGTAATCTACTTTTCAATGAAATTTTTCTTAAAATATATTACAGAAACTATTTGCTAAACAAATAAATAGATCCTTGGTGAGCTAGATATGATGTATGAAACTATCAAAACCAAGGAATGATCATTCAGTTTAGTTCTGTGCAAATCTACTATCCTCAATAACTCATACTATGAGTGACTTGCATATTATGCATGAGACAAATCAATAAGAATCGATAATTCAATTAATGGTTCCATATAAGAAATTCAAGATCCTCTATAACTTACAACTACTTAACATGAATCATTTGAGAGAAATCAGTCAGAAACATAACTGCAGGGATGATTTTTTTTTTTCAACTCACCATTCCCAATTGTATGCATGATATTCTCTTGTAGAGGCCTATCTTCAGAGAATCTGTCATCTCTTGTGCTTTCCAATCTACGAATAGCATCACCCATAGATTTCATTTCCTTAACTTGAACATCTAGTGCTCCCATGAAAGCCTCAAAGTACTTTCTCTCTAATTGCAGAAAAGACACAAACTGGGTAACAAGAAACAACAAATGTAAAATATTTAAAAAAAAAACAGAATAAACTAATACACCTTCACTTTTGGAGCTTAGCAATTCTTGACTCGCTTTAGCAACAACCACAGCAGATGCAGCAGCTGCTTTTGCAGCTTCTGCTGCTTCTTCAGCTAGTTTAGTGCTCATACTACCCTCCTCAGATTCTTTTTCTTCAGCCACAACTTTCTTGAGCCATGCTTTCAACCGAGGAATGAACACATTCTACAAAAGTGTCATGTGGTAGAAGATCAAAAGTATAGAAGCAAATTTTTAACAAATAATGAACAGAGAAATCAAACAGAGAAATTCTATATTCTATTTTATATTCAAAGGCATACAGATATGAGCCAACAAGAGTACCTTGACAAGAACAACACTCCCAAAACCTGAAGCAGCAACCACCCCAATTGCAACAAGTGCATGAGACAAGTGAAACCTTCTTGGCTGTTGGGTTGGAGATGTTGAAACCACAGTGATGGGAGAACCTGCAGGTTGAGGAGTTTGTACTGGACCTTGGGGTTGCAAGGTGTTCAGCGATTTTGGCTGTGAAGCTGTAGTAATTAATGTATATTTAATACTTGAAAGCTCTTTGCATACAAGGTAATTAATAACTACACATTTTCGCACTTGTAAAGATTAATTACAAATTACCAATAAGCTTACAGCAGAAAGAAAAATCATATTAAAGAATCTAATCTTTTAGAACATGCACTACTTTGGTATTACTGAAATGTATGCTAAAGAGTAGAAACAAGAAACAATTATATTGTAAAAATAAGTGGTGAAATGAATTTACCAAAATCTGCAGTGAAAAAGGTTGTATTGTAAGCATATAAATTTAAGCAACAATGCAGTCACTTGGCAGTAAAAGTTCAATTTCCATAAGAAAATTAACAAACATAAATAAAACTGCCGATTATGTTATAGCGCATCTCATCCAGCACGTTAATATGATTTGCATCTTTCAACTTTCAATTTCAATTGCATATATTCTGAAACTTGTGGTGTATATAGTTAACGACAATGCTAAAAGTATTAGAGAAGATTTGTTATTTTTCATTGCTTGAGCATGAACAATCCTTCATCTGAAGCACTAGCCACCACTGCAATATATTACCAGGGTTCGTAGTGTAAACTTGTTCATTTGTGGCATTGGATGATGGATCCTGTAAGAAATGAAACATCCAATTTCACATCAAGAACAACATAATGTATTATCAAAGTCAGTAAGAAGAGTCGTACATAAAAAAGGGCAACAAAGTTGTGGTGCCCAATTCATTATACATAAACAGGTTATCAAACTTACAGGCACACGCCGGAAGGCTTCATCTATTTCCTCTTTGGTTAAGCCTTTCTTTTCTAGAAAAGAACGCCTATGAACAACTGGAGAACTTCTTACTCTTGGGTGTGACAGAAAGTTAATAGCATTTTGAACTTGGTCTTCTCTCAATGCTGGTGCTTCAGAAGTTCCATTGGCAGCATCAATCTTGGCATTCATACCCCCACTGATTGGTATTTTTGTTTCAGATCCTGCAGAAATAATATAAGATTAACGTCATGAATTCCATGTGTACCAAGTTTTCCAAAGTCATGTAGAAAGAGTTGGAGCATAGGTAACAGTATCGGTATTAGTATTGAAAGTTCAAAACACATATTGGCCGTATCAAATTGGTGAAATATGTAGGATTGGAATTGATAAAAAGAATTTTTAAAAATTGTAATGTGTGTGTGTGTGTGTGAAGACATAACAACAATTTTTGAATAAATCAACAAAAAAAAAAATACTAAAAAAAACTAAGAATCATGTGTTTATATGTGATTAAATACTCAGTTTAATCAATTTCAATTCTGATTGAAACTTTTAATTATTTTACATAATTTCTGTTAAATAAATGGACGAATCTTCGAAAAATATAAAGTGTGACAATTCTAACTATAAAAATGGATGAACGTGAAGCCCAGTAATAACCAGAGCTTACAAAAGCCAATTGAACTAAATGTCTTCTTTCACCAGTGCATAGACAAGATGTTGTACGGAGTTGAAGTGTAGTTGAGCGAAGTAAGCTGAACTGAATATCCGCTTCCAATCAACTTGGTAATACAGAACTACCACTCCTAACTCCGGCGAACTTTAAATCCGCTACTCCATGGAAACATGCTGAGACGATAGATCAACTCCCAGGCTCCAAGTTCCCATTTTTAACCACAGAGTATCGGAAATCAATCCACAAAGACAAGAACAAAACCCTAATAATAAAATACAGTCGCGAGTTGACCGCCAAACCAATCGGTCAAACAAAATTACGAAAAAAGCAAACTAGGAGAGTAACCTGAACCGAAATTTGAGACGATCGGAGACCGACCGACAATTGGGAATCATAGTATCGATGGGAGAAGAGACCGAAGCATCACCTGGAGTAGGGGGGTTCTCGGGGGGAGATGGGGACTGCGGCGACATGGGCGACGCGGAGGTTTGATCGGGCCGGTCCATGTGCGATCTCCTTTCCTCTCTCCTCCTCTGCGCTGTATGGACGTGTGGGGGAGTACAACCGGAGACGGGACGACTCCTCGACGTCGACGGCCAAACGAGATAAGGCAGATCGATCAGATTTAGCACGCACACAATAATTGTAGGGATTGGAATAGAAATGGAGTGGAAATTCGTTTGCCCATCCTCCAATATCTAACATTTTTTAGGTTTTTACCAAAAGGTATTTTTTAATAAAAAAAAATATGAAAATTTTCTTTTACCCCTCCTGAATATCAGTCACACGTTAAACCTTATATTTTAAAATATTAAGTTCAACGTCAACCTGATAGAATATTAAAATGGTGTGGATCTCATATTTTATCATATCAGGTCCAATATCGACGGTTAGAAATTTAATATTTTTTCCTACGCCCTTTGATAAATTTAAAAGTAGTATACATCTTTTAGTATTACAATATTCAAATATATTTGGTAAAAACTTGAATATTATTTTTACAACTTTTTATCCAAGATAAATTTTTAAAATTATTAAATGATATAACTATTTTTTTTATTTTACTCATAATCAATCGATTAATTTAATTAAATTAATTTCTATTTAAAAATTAGTAGACTTATTTTTATACCAATGCAATTGATTTTTCTCTGTGCTAAAATTTTAAATTTTTAATAAATTAAAATCAATCATTGATTTTTTTTATTTTTTTTATCAAAGTTAATTTTAAATAAAATTGGTTGATAAATCTGACTAAGGTGGCGTTTGATCGTGAGTTTAGGAATGAGGGAATGGAACGATAGTAAATGATAGTGTTTGGATTGTGGGTTTGAGAATGAAAATTTAAGAATGATTTTCAAATATATGGAAATCACCAAACTCATACGTGGATTTCATTTTCCATTCTCATTCTTCTTTAAAAATTTATTTATTTTTTAATTAAAAAAATTAAATTTTTACAATTTAAAATTTTAAAAAATAAAAATAAATAAATAAAAATTAAAAAATTAAAACAAATAAAATAATTAAAAAATTGTAAAAATAATTTAAAATTTTAAAAAATTAAAATTTAAAAAATTTAAAATTTAAAAAGATTAAAATTTAAAAAACAAAAAATAATAAAAATTAAAAATTTAAAAATTTAAACAAATAAAACAAAAATTAAAAAAACTCAAAAATTAAAAAAATTAAAAAACTCAAAAATTTAAAAAAAAATAAAAAATTATAAAATTAGGAAAAACAAAAAAAATATAAATAAATAATTAAAGGAAAGGATAGAGGAAAAAATAAAAGAAAAAATAATAATTTTAATTTCAAAAAGGTAATTATACCTAATCAGAGCTTATAAACCAAACAGTAGTATTGGAATGGCTAAACTAATTCTCATTCTAGTCTACTATCAAACTCATTCACATTCTCATTCCTATCTCTCGAACCAAACGCCACCTTATATTAATATTTATTTAATAATAATATTTTGGTAATTAGATTTGACTTTAGTCATTGGTGTTCACGAGTTTCCATTGCAAGTTTAACCACCTCTGGTTGATTGCCAATTGCCACTGGAAAATCCCAAGAACGGAAGCTTTTTTTTTTTTATGATGGGTTTATATTTAACAAATAAATTTTAAAATTTTAATTTTCCATCGTTCTTCCTTCCTTAAGCCAACGAAAAATCTTATTTCTTTCCTTTCATAAAAACTCTTTTTTTAATTTTTTCCCCCCCCTTCAATTCCCAACTGTTTCTTTTTCTTGTAATTAACAAATAAACACACCCTTACTTTTGGCAATCTATTCAAAGTTCAATTATCACCTCCAAACCTTGAATAATTATCACCATATGGCTCCAATCTCACCAACTCATCCTCTTATAAAAATCACAACGAAAGGAAATTAAACATCACAAATGAAGATACAATTTTGAGAAACGCCAACATTGGAATTGGTTTATACATCGATATATCACAGAATGACTAAGCATGATTGCATTCTAAAAGTGGCTGCTAGATGCAGCTCCAGCATGGATTGCCCCTGTGCACAGCAGCTGAGTTCCACTCAGAATAATTGTGAAAGTTTCCAGAGTCCTCTGTCAAACAAAACTCCATCCATTTAAAACTGATCGAGGATGCAGATCATGCAATTAAGATATATGTGCAGGAAACCTTACCAGGCTCGTACATCTCCAACCAATGCTGATCTCCTTGCAGGCCAACCTACATGTTTCAACACCAAATCATAATCAATTACCAACGTTTTCAGTGATCCAACAAGCAATTAAGCTACCCCATGGCCAGAAGAGTAAGGCTCCAAGCAATGACTGAGGAGGCTGCTGCAGAGAACAAGCCAGCTGGCTTCCCGCTGCTGACATCCTGCAAGCCTGCGAGTGAAGAGGCAACTCCGACAATGCCAGCGATGAGCGCAAAGATGATGAAGAACCCAGTGGCTAGGTTTCCAATCGGATAGTAGATCGGAAACAGCCGAGCTGGTATCGACAAGTCAGATGCTGCAAGTGAAAAAAATGCATTTGTTATATATACCGTGCATGATGCAGTGCCGTATAGTTGGGCAGTTGAATGGTTAGTTACATGCGTGAGGAGTCTCATTGATTCCATAGTTGAGAGCCCAGCCAGCTATTACAGCTACAACAACATACATGAGGAGGTTAATGAAGAGGAGGAAGGATGCTATGGACTGGGACGCCATAAGGAAGATTGAGGAGGGGAAACGGATGGAGTAGTCGAGTAGCTAGGAGATTTGTGCTGATCGAAATCTGCATGCCATTGGTGCTTATTTATAGGAACTGGCTAGCTGTTGTTGTTATGTGGTGGTGCTGATTGTGAACATTCTTTGCTGAAACAAGGGGTTTTATTCCTTGTCCCTTTGCCTACGCAAGGCACTTCCTTTTGAGAAGATTTAAGATTTTCTATTTTCCTTGTAAGAAAAATAAAGCTAAGATGATTGTATATATATATATAATATCACAAATATTAACCATTAGTATTTTAATGAAAAATGAATAAAATGTTGAGAAAGTGATATGTTGATATGGTCGCTATGCAAGATTTTTAAATATTGATAAAGAATTTTATAAGATTTAACATATAATATAATAATTGTTCTACAATAATATTTTAAATCTTTTTTATTATATAAATTAAATTATTTACCAAAAGCGCACGTAAGGTTCTGAATTTACCAAAGGGGTACGCTCCTTTGATATTTTTCAAATGGCGCACATTTTCAAGTGCATTTTCCATTTTATCCTCTTGATAAAGTTTACTTTTTACTTTTCTATGTAATTTCTCACTTTCTTCTATTTCCACTCTCCTACCCATGCAACCTCTCTTATTTTTCCGCCCCTCTCTTCACTTTCTGCTTCTCTTTCCTCACTTTTTAGCATGCATGCATAACATGTAAGTTTGATATGCAAATTATATCAAACCCTAAAGAGCTCTGATTTTGCAACAATCAATAGACCTCAGATTGTATCCATTTCAGTTCCTACAAATTTCTGAGGTTGCAAGAAATTCAAATATGTTTTCCATTGTTTATTTCAATTTCTTCGGAGATATTAAAATGTAATAACAATGAATAGACAACAATCACTATGTTGGGCATGATATGATTTTTGTCGATTCTTTCTTATTATATTTTAACATCTTCGAGAAGTCGAAACAAATAATGGATGACATATTTGAATTCCTTGCAACCTCAGAAATTCACAAGAATTGAAATGGATGCAATCGGAGCTCTCTAAGTCCATTAGTGGATTTTGACCGAAACCCACTAATGGACTTAGAGAGTTCTGATTGCACTCATTTCAGTTTTTGTGGATTTCTGAGGTGGAAGGGACTTCAAATATGCTATCTATTGTTTATTTCAGCTTCTCGGATGTGTTAAAATGTAATAAGCAAAAATCGGTAAAAAAAAATCTCCACGTTGGACCTGATATAATTCATATCAGGCACAACGTATGTGGGTTTAGGATATTATGTATAGTGTTAAGGAGATTAATAGAATTATGATATTAAGGGGTTAATTCAATTTAATTAATCTAATAAACTAATCTAACTGATTTAATTGATCTAATTAACTAAACTAACTATTCTAATTAATTCAATTTAATTAATCTAACTAATCTAATTTAACTCATTAATTCAATGTAATTAATCTAATTATCCAAATTAAGCTAACTAATCTAATTTATTTAATTTAATTAACCAAATTAAACTAATTAATCTAATCAATGTAATTACCTTAACTAATCTAATTAATTTAATTAATTCAATATAATCAATGTAATTAACCAACTTAATATAACTAATCTAATTAATAAAATTAATCTAACTATTCAAATTAATCTAATTCAATTATTCTAATTAACTAAATTAAACTTATTATTTTAACTTATTTGATTAACTAAATTAACCTAATTAATCTAATTAATTGAATTAAACTAACTAATATAATTAATTATATTTAATTAATCAAATTATTATATTAGTTGAATTTAATTAATTAGTTAACTGAATTGTTAATCAATTGGGTCCCACTACATTGGATGCAAAAGGATCATAAAGTACCCTTTATCCAATATCTCAGTTCGAGTAAAGAAGGGCGGTCATTCACTTTTCTTTCGTAGAATAGAAAAAATAATGGAAACAACATTCTCAATAGAACTGAAAAGAACATCAATCACCTACTAGCAGCATAACATGCATGTCTACTGTCGTTTAAACTAGACCCAGAAACCATTCGGATCCATTTATTAGAATCGCGTGCAATTGACATCTCTATTCTTCTAGATCTTGGGTTAGGGATGCCAGAAGTAAGACTGATGTACACTCAGTGAATGGTACGTTGTTTGAACTGTTCAACTAGGTGGGAATGGGATTGGTCATCTTGTCACCAAAAAGGAAAAAGTTCAAATGTTAATGATCTTGTCTAGAATCGAGAGGAGGACACTGGGTGATACGGTACTGAGCTGGCAGGATGACCTGGTACTGGCTAGCTAATTGGACGGACGGCTCCTCACTCTTCCTGCACACTCACAGACAGAACGAAGCGTTAGACACCAACCAAGGAAGAGATCCCCTCGTTTGGTACTCCGACGCTCAAGTCAGCAACTCTCCGAAAAGTGGGAAAGTGAACAGTGAAAGTACTGTAGTTGGCGTAGATGGAAAAAGTGTACCTGCGTCGGGAACCAAAACCTCTATTTAATTATAGCAGGGGGGGCATTAATCCCGAGACTTGCGTCAATACACTATCATGTCTGGATTAACGAGACATGACATTCTCTAGTACCTGAACGTTGTACGATTGTCAGAGAATATTCACGGGCTCCCGCCACGTGTCTGACAATCGTACCGCGGCCATCCACGTGTGTTCTGAATGCCGTCACTGCCTGGTAAAGTCCGGCTGGGACAATCTGCTCATTGGCCGGACGGACGGGTTACCTTGGCTGCCGAGGAGCGGTGGCAGCACAACGTCCAATTGTCAATGTGACCGTCGGACGGACTGAGCATCTAGTCGGCCGGCCGTGCTGCTGCCACGCTCTCATCATCTAAAGTGGTGCTCGGAACCAGCCAGACAGGCCTTACGAGACTCCACCCGTCCGACCGGCAAAGGCACTGTTTTCCCTTTGGGCTGTCCGGATGAACGTATCGTTCGATCGGTTTGGTGCCACGTGGCCCCTTTATCGCCACGTCATCCTTTTGGCTGTCGTTCGCGAGCCCACGGGGAGACACGTCCAACCGTCCGGATCACATGCCTCCCCTCCAAGTCTAGTCGAAGGAGGCGTGAGTGGACAATAGTGGTATCGGCTTCCTCATTGCAACATCCGCCCGGACGGATGCGGTGTCGGTGGAGACGGTTGGGGGAGTGAGGGATTAATGTCCCATCGCCTTAAGATCCGCGCCGCGCATGCGTGCCATACCGTCATTAATGCCCTATACCCAAGCATTAA
>JBAMIE010000055.1:6952752-6964421 GCA_037177295.1 Kaempferia parviflora
CTCCAGTAAAAAAAACCATGATAACCTCTCGAGATAGATGGTGCTCAAGGTATTTCATCCAAACACAGTGGAAATGAGTAGCCTCGATTGGAATATGGTGATGAGACCTTTTGGATAAGCTCAAAAATAGATCAACAAGGTCTTTAGGCCCCAAGTGACTAATATCATACCATTGTGAAAATAGTGTGAAGAACCTTAACAAATGAGATGGGGAGGCCGAATAAAGGTAGGGGGCTCCCACTAAAAAAATCCATGATAAGCTGTCGAGGCAAGTGGTGCTCTAGGTATTTCACGTAAGGCATGAGCCCTAGCATAGTAGAAAGGAGTGACCTCGATTGAAGTATGGTGGTCCTTAGTTGAGGGGAGGATTCTTGGGATTACAATCAAAGTCTCATATTAGAAATACGTGGAGAAGATCATCATGGATTATAAGATGAAAAATATTTCATTTGGTATGAGGCCTTTTAGGTAGAACTCAAAATCAAATCTATGAGGACTTAAGCCTAAAGCAAATCATATTATACCATTGTGGAGGTGTAAATTTCATTGGTCCAACACGATTATTACACATGCGTCATTTACCATCTTTCTTTAGCATCAACAATGCAACGGCAACATACGGGCTTAGACTTTCCTAGATGAAATCATTGGACAACAGTTTATCCACTTGCCTCTTCAATTCTATGTGACCACTTTGATTCATTTGATAGACTGATAGATTAGACACAAAATCAATAGCATGTGGAATTTTAGACATTAGTGGAAACTCATTGGATAATTCTTCTAGAGCCACATCAGAAAAGTCATTCTATGAGAAAAATTTGGTAGCAGATGCTTCTTTGACTTATTTGATTATAAGAGCATATATAGCAAAACTTTCAATGCTTTCTTGCTGAAAATTTTTCTTAGACAAAATGTTAAGAGAATTTTCACAATTAGCAGAATTCTTTACCTTTTCTTGCTTGTATATCTTCATTTAAGTCATCAACATATGTCTCAATAATACCTTCTTGTTGTTGAACATGAAAGTGTATGTGTACTCCTCACCACAATGATACACATCTCCATCCTCACAAGAAGTATATGAGTTACTTTTATACGATAATTGTCACACCAAATAGAGTCATTATAATTTTCACAAGAGAAACAAGGCAGCATTATGTTACCGGAATAGACTTGTTATCTATCCAGATCTTGTATGGTTGCGGGTGTAGTTGCGTAGGAAGCTTGAGGCGCTCCACTATATATGTTGAGACAACATTCATGCAACTTTCTCTATTGATGATAAGCTTATGCGCTTGATTTCCACAACGAAACATCTAAAAAATAGATGTTCACCGCCAATCTTCACCTTTGACTTTTGTAGTTGTCAAACTAGCTTCATCTTCAATATAAATTCCATAGTCAAGAATTTTCACCTCTTTCATTTTCTGCATCATCTTCATGCTCTACTCCGATATGTAAATTCTTTGTGGCTCGGTTTTTGACGCTTGAAATATTTTATAACCTTATTCTTTAACTCAAATGGTTTCATAGGTGGTTTAGAGTCACTTTGTTGATTAAATGGGTTGGCGTGCCCTCCTCTTGCTTACTGGTTGGCTTCAAGGATACTTTTATTCATCACTGAAACTCCAAGCTTTTTACCAAAGGGATAATTCAAATGCTCCAAAAGGCAACTTGGAAAGTTTGTTCATTGTTTTAATAATTCTCATATGATTTCAGGCATTCATCCAGCTTTAAACCTTACAAAAGTTTGTTTGGGATTTTCAACAATTTGACTACTTGTCTTTAACTCATCAAATTTCTGTATATACTCAGCCACATACAAGTTATTCTGCTTTAAACTAATAAGTTTATTACATAATTTATTGTTGGTAAATACTTCTCCCACAATTTAGCTTTCATCTCCTGCCATGAGTTGATTGACAATTACCCTAATCTCCCTATCTCTGCTTCAACACTAGTCCACCATATTTTTTCTAAACCCACAAGCTTCATTTGAGCAAACCTTACTCTTTGACCATCTGTCATGTTGTACCAATCAAATATTCTTTAATTGTTGCAAGTCCATCAACAAGTAAAGTAGGGTTCACATTCCCTTCAAAATCTAACACCTCAATTCGAACTTTCTTGGTGATATCTCCCGCAGCATCTTGGTAATTGTTATCCGCTTCAAAAAATCCTCTAGCCCACTTAGAAAAAGGTTATTGTTGATGGAGTGTTGGAAACCCTTGAATCATGTTGTTGTTTGCTTGAGATGTTTCTCCTTAGTCACCTTTAGATTGAGAAATCATGGATTCATCACCATTTAAACGAATTTGCATGTCATCAAGTCGTTCCATCATGCTAATAAGTATCTCATCTCATTGATTATTAGTAACTTCCCTTTAAAGCTCCTCCCGAATCTCATAGACATTAATTAGACATTAATACCTAGCTTTGATAATAAATACGATGCAACACAAGAAGAGATACCGAATGCTGGAAGGTTTGGGGAGTAAAAATATGAGATTAAGTGGTAAAGTATTGTAGAGAGATTGTAGAAGCTAAGGTATCACATCTAAGTGTTTCTAAGCATCACACCATAGAGAGATTGCATCACACAATCTAAGAGAATATTCAAAACTCAGTATTTATTTCATGTCCCACTCTTCCAATGGTTCGTATATTTATACTAGTAGTTGGATTCGTCGAAACACAAAGAACTTATAAAGACACATAGGAAATATAAATGCTAGTAAATGGACTCATTGAAAACATAAGGACTCATAAAGACACATAGGAAACATAAAAGACTTATAAAGATGCTACAATTTTCCAAGCATGAGAAGTTAAAGCATATTGGAATGGTTGGACATTTAATGTTGGGCATTTAAAATTGACTTTTAACTTTTGGCTTTACTTTTTTAACTTTTAATTTCAACCCTTTATAATTGATGAACTTTATATCATTTCCCAAGTAGGTTTATCATCTTCCAAGATATATCAAATAATAATTGAGCTTTAGAATTCTGCTTTTATATACTTTTAATGGAGATTGCCACTTGTCTTCATCATTCAATCAGTCTAGTCTTTATAGCTGGACTAACTTCTAAGTTTTTATCCCTTTTCCTTTGTGTTTGCATTATTTAGCCAGTATACAGCCCACTCAAATGGCTATTCATCAAGTCATATCAATCAGTAGATATAACCAACATGGATCTTCAAGCTTCTGAAGCCGACAAAGGACGTGAAGATAAAAGCACTGGTGCGTGAAGCAACAACAAAAGCCAGTTCAGAAGCAAAGACTACAATATGGAGGTAATAAAACATGGAAAATGTATTCTGAGTTAAAACAAAAACAGATAATATATCCTACTTTGATGCAGCATAAGAAAAGAGCTTAATTGTATGGAGATACATAGAGTAGCAATTCTAGGCATCATACCATAAATTATACAATCTGAAAAAAAATTCTTAAAATCTCACTTTTTATTTCATACTGCAATAATACAACATCCATATTTAAATTAACAGGTGGACTCTTTGAAGATAGTAAAGAAAGCATAAATGACTCATAAATATATTTTGACAGACAATTAGGATTTCTTGTAAATAATAAAAACTCTGAACTGAAGTGAAGATTGTTTGACTAAGTTGAAGACTTTATGACTAATCTTCGCTTTTCCAACTTTTCACTATCACACATGGAAATAGATGAACTTTATATTTGACTTTTTTGGCTTCCTAAGCTTTGTCTTTCAAACGTTTGAACTACTAGACTTTATATTACTTCCCAAATAGGTTCATCATTATCCAAAGTATGTTAAATTAAAAATTAAACTTCAGAATGAAGTAAAAATTTCTAATTCTTCATTTCAAGTTGAAATTGAATCTCATGTAGGTTATGAGGGAACCTAAATTTCTCATTTCTGTTAGAAAAGGGATAAAGAGTGCATAATCTAACCATTCTATCCTCTTGTAATCTCCCTATCCTTTTAACAGTTTTCACCATCACATAAAGCCTTCTCGATTAACCCAAACACTATTGTCATTCCTACCACCTTATCCGAGGCATTATCTAATGAGAAATAGAAACAAGCCATGAATGAAAAAATGGAAGCATTAGAGAAAATAAATCATGGAATTGGCGAAGTTAGTAGAAGAAAAGAAACCTATGGAGTGTAAATGGGTCTATACAGTGAAATATAGAATAGACAAGGGTTATGCTCAAACTTGTGGATTATCTAGAGGATTTTGCTCCAATTGCAAAAATGAATACTATCAAAATTCTACTATCATTGGCAGCTAATTATAGTTGGGGGTTACAATCGTTTGATATCAAGAATGCATTAGCACGAAGAAATAGAGGAAGAAATTTATATGGAAATCCCACTAGGATATAAAAATAATTTAAATGCTCATTTAATATGTGAATTGGAGAAAGTCTTATATGAACTTAAGCAATCATTGTGAGTTATGATTGTTATGAGGAATAGATAAAGCCAAGGGGTAATACATTGTTTATTAAACAATCTTCTTTAGGAGGAGTCACAGTGATCTTAATGTATATTAATGATATAATAATGGCAAAATATGATGATAAAGAAAGACAACTTTAATTAGCCTTTGGTAAAAGAGTTTGAAATCAAAATATTAGGAAGCTTCTTGAAATACTTTCTTGGAATTGAAGTGACTCACTCTAAGCAAGGTGACATGTCACAGATCTCCATACAACGTGCAAGCCGACAAGTACTCTAATAGATTCAAATTTCATACTTGAAATAATAAAGGAAGATTTCACAGTCGTCTGATAAGCAAACTTATTTGTGTGTCTTATACGCAACTACATAAAACATATATAGTAAGTGTGATTAGTCATTTCATGCATAAAGCAAAAGCAACTCACCTACAGATCACTAAGTATTACAATATCTCAAAAGAACACTAGGGTATGCGGTATTCTATTTAAAAGAAATGGGAATTCAGTGCTAGAAGCATATACGGATTGCAAGGTCATTACGTTGGGTCAGTGGTTATCAGGAGTTCACCCACCAGATATTACACCTTTTTTGGTAGTAACCTTGGGACATGAAGGAGAAAGAAACAAGACGCAGTTGCACAATCTAGTGAAAAGGTCAAATTTCAAGCAATGACTCAAGGTGTGTTTGAACTACTTTAGTTAAAGATCCAACTTAGAAGACTTAAGATCAAGTGGAATACTGCAATAAGACTTTATTGTGATAAGAAGTGTGCAATTAGGATAGATCACAATCCAGTACAACATGATTGAACGAATCACATTGAAATTGACATACACTTTAATAAAAAGAAACTAAAAATCTGGTTGATTTGTACCCTTGCATACCTACATGTGGACAACTTGCAAATATACTTACTAAAGGATTAAGTAGCTCAGTATTTCAAAGTATGTATCCAAATGATAAACATCTATCCATCAACTCGAGAGAGAGTGTGGAAAAACATAAATTCAGAATTTATGTTTAGTTTTAGAAAGTTTTTTAATGATTTTTTTATTAGAAAAGTGAGTTATTAAGAATAAGTCATAAATTGAATTAAAAAAAAAAATCTTATGTATTGAACAAATTTTTTAAATAATATAATTTTGAATTTCCAATAGTATGACCTAACTGTTGATATTTAAAACATTTGTTGCCCTTGTTTTAGGTGATTTTAAAGGAGGTTTAGAGTCACTTTGTCGATTAAATAGACTGACAAATCCACCTTTCCTTGATGTTGAAGTGGAAGAGTTCCTGAATCAAGCTATTGTTTGTCCAAGATGTTTCTCTTTGGGCTTAATCACTTTTGGGTTAAGAGATCAGGGCTCACTTTAAACGGATTTGCATCCATCAAGTTGTTCCATCGCACAAATATGTCACTAACTATAGTCAACTATCCTCTAAATCTCCTCCTATACCTGTTAGACATATTAACGTAGGCTTTAATATCAAATATGATGCAACATAAAAAGAGGCTTTGATTGTTTGAAGAGATGTGGAGTAGGCATCTGAAATTTAGTTGTAAAAAAGTGTTGAAGAATTGTAAAAACTTAGGCAACACACCTAAGGAATCCTAAGCAGTAGGCATCACACCATAGGCAATTGTATCACACAATCTGAGAGAATTTTCCTTATAATCTCACTTTTCTATTGCATATTGCAGCAGTACAGCAAACATATTGGTAAGGTGAACTATTCGAACATAGAAAAGAAATCATAAAGGACTCATGAATATACTTCTACAGACTCTTAGGATTTCTTGCAGGCAATAAAGACTCTTGACTAAATTAAAGATTCTTTGACCAAAAGACCCTTTTGATAACTTTCTGCTTCCTAAACTTTGTCCTTCAAATGTTAGAACTGTTGAACTTTATATCATTTCTCAAATAGGCTCATCATTATCCAAAGTATGTCAATTAAAAATTGAACTTTGGAACTGCTAGACTTTCAAATGTTGGACTGACACTTGTCTCCATCATACTTTTCCTACTGTAAACTGCATTATAAGATCTCCCACTGTATAAGTAATAACTAATCCCAATAGAAGGCAAAAGGATGAAGAGAAGCACCTTTACTATCGATTTTACCCCTTAGCTGCACATATACAACGAGTTGACATGACAAACAAGTGAAGCTGAATCGCATAGCATTCTCAGGTGCATTTGTTACTGCAAAATTCTGGTTGAACAATTTCCCAAAATAAGAAGGACTGAACTTGAAGGGCCACGATTGATCTTAATAAAGCCTTCCAGTGCATTCAGGAGAACCACAAAAACATTCTTTTTTCCTAACATTGCCCTCTGAATCTTGGACCTGGCCTATCGTATAGTTGTAGTGATATGTCAGCTCTTGTAAAGGAGGAATATTCTCCATAGCAAAAAGCATTACATGTGGGATTCTTTCGTTGTCATGGTCATAAACAACATTTTGAGCATATAGATTAGGAGTACAGCTGTGATTGATGAATCTTCCAACATTCCCATACTCAGCTGCATCAATGGTGAAATTCACATTGTCCAACATTTCAAGTCGAGAACTACCCATCGTAGTAGATGAAAACCCTTCTGGTAGAGAGTGATCATAGTTATGACCAATATCAAAGAGATACTCATCATTAATCCTCTTTTCAGCTTCTTTATCCTGAAGCAGCTCACCAACATATTCGCATATAAAACTCCCTGATGTAATGGAGCTCAAGGATCTCACTCCCCAGCCCCTTGTTTCTGTCCTGAATATTTCAAGTGGTATTTGGATGCCACGCTGGCTCACCCTGTTGTAGCATGACGGCAGGCACTTACAGGATGGCCCACACTCATAGATGAGAGATTTTGCTTCCACAATAGCGCCATCATGATTAAATGGAATTTCACCACCATTCCTGACGGCACACACACAATTCTCTGAATCAGAGCAGCCATCATAGCAATTACAACCTGTTGGAGGAGTCTTGGCAAACCATGAGGGATATTTGTTCTTTGTTATGTACGTAAAGGGAGGAGGATGCTCATCATTGATTGTATTGATTGCACAAATAGGAATCTTTTCCTTGCCATTTGAAATATCCTTCACGCATAAACCTGCACGTACCTTTAGTTTTTTTGATCGCTTGACTTCTTGAAAAGCAAGTTCTGGTTGCCCGGGCATTCTTCTCAACTGGAACTTAAAAACACTATAGCTTTCAGGATCCTCCAGCCAATATCTCTCAACCAAATAAAGACCAGCATATGTGAATGTCGAGACTAGTTTGGGCCTTGTATCATGGGAACTTCCAGGTTTCATTTCCTTTGATCCATGAATAACTCGTACAGGCGTCATTGTATCAATACTATTCTTCAGTGCCAGATTTCCCCGTTCAAGTCTTTGGTCTTCTCGTGGTTTATCTGGACCAGCAGGATTTCCGCCAGAACCAGAATATATCAAGACATCTGAACTATCCATGTCATCATTATAGCCTCCAGAAGCCACAATACTTGTTGCAACTGATATGCCAGCTTTCTTTGTTGCATCTATACCTCCTTGAAATGGCCGGTGAAGACCAACAATGGCTAGCTCCACCCTGTACCTGAACTCATCTCCAACTTCAACTCCAGGAACAGTTCCTATGATTGGCATACCACTGTTAACCCATCCAATGTTTTTTTTAAGAATTTGAGCAGCAGTCAGGTCAACCCTCTTTATTTTGCTTGATTCTTTTGATTTAGATTCCTCAGTTTGTAAAAGCTTCCTGCAAAGTGACTGAAAATGTCGTAGAACATTTTTCACCTTATTGCGAGCTACCACATCTGGCATACCATTACTGCTATAATTACTTCTGAAGGGATCAACTGGATATAAGGTGACGGTCATCTCTTTTGAGCCTTCCTCCGAACTCAGTTCACTGGATTCTTTGTATACTACAAGTGTTCCTTCATTTTCATCATTCTGAGTAGAACAGTCATCATCTTCCACATCCTTAAAGGCCTCTTGTAATTCTAGTGGCATCTGCTCTTTTTCCAGTTCCGGAAGAGTAATTTGAAGATTGGAAGTCAATCTCTGCCTCTTTGGTTTGGGTAAAGGAAGTTGCATCTCTGATGCAGGTCGCTGTCTCTTGGCAAATGGAATACCTAATGCAGTCTTCTCTCTCTTCACCTTTGACATTGGAGTAGCAACACTGAAGGACCCTGACTTGTGGCCCTGCCTCCATGGACAATTAGAAGCAGCCATGAGAACCAGAATTATAGGCCTCTCTCGATAATTTTTTGAATCGTCAGCATTCAATTTTCGTATCCCAACATGGCCTTCCATTGCAGTCTTTTTTGAGGAGCTCCCTTTGACATCATTAATGATGTGATTTCTCTCTATCAACTTACCAGTAAATTTACCCGAAGGAAACTTCTTGTTATCAGAACCAGGAATCTTGCTCATGTGATTTTCACTACCGCTGCTAAGTGGTTGTGTTTCCTTCTCAGTTGACCTTTTATCAGAAGCTGCTCTAGCAAGTATTTTATTTTCTCTGGAAATAGCATCTAATGGCTTGTCTTTTGCTTCCAAAGGCTTTCTGGAAGGAGGAGGAGCAGACTTTGAGAACTTAGCTTCTGGTCTTACTTCTTCAGTGCTATTATCAGAAGAAACATTATCATTACGTAAGTTTTTCGGTGTTGTTGGTTGCTGCTTCACGGTCGGGTGTTTTTCATCAATTGAATTATTTCCCTTAGTTGGAGTAGCTTCTGTGAGTTTTATAGCCTGTTCTCTGGTCAAAGTTGGAGCGCCGACGCCACAGCCTATTGGATAGTCTCTGACTGAGGGGACAGTGCGCTTCCACAGAGGAGGAATCAGCTTCAGAAAATGATGACTTTTCGCATCGACATCATCATGTGATGATCCATCAATTGTAGATACATCTGATGGTTTAGACTGTTCAAGTTGATTCTCCAATAACTGTGGAGTCCCTAATTTTTCATCTTGGTTATCAGAAACCACCTTAAGCTGCTCTACTGCATCTCCCTGGTTGACTTCATCTGCTGCAACTTTCCCTGTCCCCACCACCGAAGGATCCACAACTGGATGTTCCAAGCATCCAACAAGGTCAGGAGAGACAGATTCTAAGCTAAGAATACCCGCCAGACTGCTCTCCACTACCCTATCCAATGGCACCTCGGCAGTAACACCCGCTGGAGGCTCGGTAAGTTCTTTAGACTCAGCAGCAGATGGAAGCGGAGGAGAACGGGGAGGCTGAGGTGTAAGTTCTTTGGACTCCATTACCAAAGGTGGCGAAGAAGGAATGACAGGCTGCAGCAGTAGGGCAGCCTCAGTTTTCCGGCCAACTACAGAACTAGGAACACACCCTTTGGGAAAATCTCGGATAGTTACAACCATGTTCTCCGCAACCTTGGCTGACATCACCATAGAAGCTACGCCCATAGGAGACGCAGTAGGTTCTTGGGACTCCCCTGCAGAGGGTGGCGAAGGAGAACAGATAGGCTGCTGTGGCACAACTTCCTGAGTGACAACCACATCTTTAGGAACGCTCCCTTTGGGGAAATCTCGTACGGAAACAACACAGTTCTCCACTACCTTAGCTGGTAGGCCCTCAGAAACGGCATCAACAGGAGACCCGGTTACTTCTTCTGCCTCCGTTGCAGCAGGCGGGGAAGAAGTAGGGAGAGGCTGAGGCTCAGCAAGTTCCTGAGGAGGGACGCGATGCGGCTTTTGCGTCGGAACCTCTTCGGTCTTTCGGTTGACAACCACTGCGTTCGGGCCGCAACCTTTTGGGAAATCCCGGACGCAAGAGACCCTCCGTATCTCTATGATCTCCGACATCACCTCTACTACCACAAAAGAACAACAACACTAGAATGTCCTAAGACAGCAAATTAGGAGAAAGAATCAGGCAAAAAAAAACCTAGAACGAAAATCAAAGCCAGCAATACTTACGGATTTGCCGATCGGAGATCCAATACAGATGAGGTGAAAAAGGAGTGGAGAGGCGATGCTTCGCTTCTGCCTTCTCGCCGGAGATTTCCACGGGGGAAAAAAGGAGGAGGAGCGTGGCCGGGGAGTGGTCGGTTCCGAAATACGAATGGCGAAAGGAAGACAAGGGTTTCGTTCCGGTTCTTTTGTTCGAAAACAGAATGGCTGTATGCCTTTGCACGGGGGTCTGATATTAATACCTTTTTACTGTTGCACCCGTCAAACTGACCCAATTACATACCACGTTGGGATCGTGACGAAGGGGATCGACGATTTAGAACATGTGACGATCCTTCTACGTCCTATTAACATAAGAATCGAGCTGTTATATGACACGTGGCGTCGATGGAGGTGGCGTATTTGTGGCTCCCTACCCGACTGAAAGTCAATCAGGTGAATAGAATTTGGGAAGCTTCTAATGAATTCGTATTAGAGGTGTTAAATGGGGTTTTACCCCACTGTACATCTTTCATGAGTATATCTATATAAATCTCCCTTTATATTCATGGGATTAATATTAGGGGGCCGTTAAGATAATAAATTTACCGTCTAGAGGTGTTAAATGGAACCTTCATTCCTGGTATGGTCTTGTCCGGTCCGCCCCTTATCATATGGGCCACATACGAGTAGCCATGGGCCTATATCCGAAATGAATCTTATAAAAAATGTTTCATTTACTAAACCACCTAAAATTTTCAAATACTTAAAACTCTATTTTCTGTCCCAGTTTATATGAAATATAATTGATCGTCAAGTGACTACAGGATAAGAGGAGTTTTCCCCCGAAGGTATGCACCAGCCGAAAAATGATCACTACACTATTATAGCAAGTTTATCACCCTCTAGTCAACTAGGCATACCCTGTGGGGACAGGCAATAGACTAAAGAGCGCACTTAGAGTTGCAAAATTTTAAAAATACACACTTAACTTTCAGATTTCCCAAAGAGCGCACTTGTTTCCTATTTTACCACTCTCGGCAACTTATTATTGAAGGATTGATTAGAGCGAGAGAGGGGTGAATTTCGCCCTTTTAAAAATTTTTCTTTAAATCTCAAGTAAGCAGCGGAATAAAGAAAAATAATAAAGAGAATAAGACACTTCTTTTTTACTTGATTTAGAGTCTGTGTCGACTCCTACTCCAAGACCCACGATCGTCGACTGCACTCGTTGGGCAATCCACTAAATGAATGAAGTTACAAGTACAAAATATAATGAACTTT
>JBAMIE010000055.1:6995370-7005661 GCA_037177295.1 Kaempferia parviflora
TTGATCTAGATATCCATGTCCCCTCTAGACATCTATCCGATCAAGGACTATTTTCAGATTAATATAATCATTAATCTATGGGACTTTATCATTAATCATATACGTACAAAAAAGTAAATAAATTAATGATAAATACTTACCTTTATTAAATTATTTTTCACAAAATACACAAGAAGTGTCTTGGCACATAAGTGCACACACTAACAGTTGATTTTTGAAAATGTTAATTTTTGAAATACAACACCACAATGATAATTCAGTACCACAATGGTGTTATTTTTTGAATACAATATTATAATTATTGGTGGCAGGAATAAAATGAGTAACAAATATGCCAAAATTTAATTTGAAAACAGGATCGTATAAGCGAGGGAAAGTTTTTATTTACTCTGGCCCTTAAGTGTATGTGAAAAAAAAAATCATAATCACTTGAAAGAATGCTCTGTGGTCACTGCTCGGTATGGATCATCGTTGCTGGCATCATGTTTTGCTTCTGAAATTAGTAGAGATATCAATTTCCTAAGCTTTACAAAATAAGCTCCAGATTTGACATTGAGACTTCGTGCTATATTGTACTTATATGTATGGTTAGTACCCATCCGTGATTTATCTCCTCCATGTTAGCCCTGAGATGAGTTGGCGGGGACGCTGTAGACGAGTGTATTCACCTTTTTTATCACATATATTGTACTTATATGATGGAAAAGCAGATGAGGTCCATTCACAACCATCACCACCTTTAAAGCAAGCTTCAGACGGCAACCTACTTCAAAGGAATACTCAACAGTTACCTTCTTTAACAATCTATAGAAGCTACAATGGAAATGCTCTTTTTGATTTAATAGAGAGAAACATATTTGATAGAGAAATGAGCTCGCCGTGTTTATCTCTAATCTTCTACATAATAGAATATCTTTCCCACCTAATCCTTAATCCAAACAAGCCCAAGAGGTTATTTCAATTGATAGATAATGAAATGGTAAATAAATGAAGATCAGGATAGTGACATATAACAGATAGAGGATGATGTTCAGTAGTGAAGGTACAAAAGATTCAAAATACTGGGACAAACAGATATGAAGCTTCATAGATGAATAGAACCAATAAAGAAATCAACAGTTAATGAAATACAAGAAAATCAACAAACTCATCATCTGTTTTGCAGTCAGATGAAGCAGCAAATGTGCTCTATTGAACAATTCTATATATGATCAAATTGATAAAAAAAATGTAGAACATAGCTCTACTTGTTCTATCCAATGGCTGATTGGGCAAAGTTTACATTATCCTTCTGAGTCGTACAAGTAAAGTTGTAATTAAGACCTAAGAAAAACTAAAACCAATGCGTGCTTTGTTTATTGCTTTAATATCTCCACCTATTTTCTCCAGGGACAAAACAGGAGATCAAGGTTCCACAAGCTCAGATATAATAACAGCACTAGAAAAGTTTAATAAGCAATCATTTCAGCAGTCTTAAGTTTAGTTTACACTTAAATCCTCATTATAGTGGAATCACTTGGATTTGATTATAGAATAGTCAATAATATTATCAATAATATAAGCCTTACATCCCTTACCTAGACCTCAACACAAACACAGCCAATCAGGATTTTCCTCAGCCCAAGATTGGGCATAAAGGATTTTAAGGATAACTTGCACATCTTCCACCCAGCTTCTTTCCACTCACCCTTTTTCTAATTCCAATCCTCTTCTTTCTGCCCTATTTTCCATACAAATACAGTACTAGACTTGAGTGACTGTTCATAATAGATACAGGATAAAAGCAATATGAATTCCAAGAAATAAAGTTTCAAATAAGATTGAACATTGACACTGATTTAATCTAGCAAAATAAGATTGAAATTTTCATGGAAAAGATATGGTTTGACTCCCCAAGAAGAATTTGTACATCAAATTTCTATCCAACTCCATACTACTAATATCCTACGTTCATCATCATTAACAGAAACACAGTGATTTGTCTAAATGTATTTTAATTGTCGAATTCTCACATTATCGAGAGGAACAAGAAAAAGGACAGATGCATCCTGCTGAAGCAACTATGAACCATGTGCTTGGGCAACCCATGCACAACAATCTCATGGTAGTCCACCGACAATTTGATTGATGTTAATTTGATTGATGTTGGTCCATTCTGTCTGATGCCAACAATAGTGTAGGGAAAAAAAATAAAGATATAGGGTTCTAAAGGGCAAGAAAAAATGTCTTGTGATAATATCAATAATAAGGGTGTGAGCTTACCTTGGATAACCAAAACATCTCCTCTAAAACATGATCCTATTGGGTCTTTGATGGAGGAGGCACCCTTTGGTTCATCAAGTGCCTACAAAATAGACATAAATTACTACATAAGACAATTACCTTTAGAAGTATATCCTAACTATGAGATTTTGAAGCAACTAATCATGACTTCACAAGAAAAATAATCTAACATATAATAATTTTAAACAACAACAATCAAACTTTTATCCCGCTAAGTGTTATATCCTATATCATTTAGCTCGATCCCTACTATATTATCATCTATATTTAAATGAATTTTATCATTGCTAATCAAGTCTTCTTTGTTCACTCTCTTCCTCGATTAAAATATAATAATTTTAAAATGAAAAAAAATATCTTATAAAATCACTCTTTTTCATTCTCAACAGTTAATCTCAGTTATCTTTACAAAAAAAATTATTGACTTTTTTTTATGACTAAGAGAGGAGAGCAACTGATCATAAATCAACATAAAGGATACAACGGGATAAAATAACTATTTAGGATCAATCTTGCTCGATGCATCATCAATGGATTACACATCTATATATACACTAAACCACCTCTGAAAACATGGTCTATAAAACTCTTTGTTTGCTCAATACCTATTAAAAAGTGGCCTAGTACTCTAGTCCATAGAGGTTCAACTACATACTAGAACTCATTACAATAATTCAAAATTTACAACAATAATCAAGCATTATCCCACTAGGTGGGGTCGGCTATAAAATTAAATAATTGTTTATTATTCTTTGCTGCCATGGTAACTACATAAGCCTATTCTCCTAGTGGAAATTGTACGAAATTGAATAACTTAATCAACTTTCTTATTGCTTAGGTAGCTAGAGGTACATAGAATCATGATACATGTCTGATGCAGATAATAGTGTTAGCAGTTTGATGGGGAGTGATTTGAGGGGGAAAGCTACAAAAGTGAAGTGGTAATAAGATAACACAAAGCCATTAGAAAGGGAGTGATAAACCACTCTGATGGATGGGTAGCGGGAAGGGAGTATGCGACAGTACAAGGTAAGTGGAGAATGTCGAATCCAAAAACTGGAGATCAGAGATTCAAAGGTCCAAACTACAATGAAAGAGTGGCATTTGGTTGGAAGATTAGGGACTGTCTAGTCAAGGATCAGGAGCCACCATTGCAACATCAGAATGATTTGTGAAAACCTAGTAATCAACAACTTATTACCAAGTTTCTATGAAGCATTATGATCGTTTTTGCTGCTGCGGTGGTCGTTTTTGTTGTTGCGGTGGTTTACCTTCATTCAACAATAATGGACACTGAGTCTTCTAGTGTCCCTTGTTTTATCAATAAGTACACTCATCACTAGAAACCTTTGAAGTCAACCTATTTTGGTTAAGAAGCGGAGGCCACTATGGTGTTGCAAAAACAGATGGTGTAGACGATGCAATAGTTCCCTTATCAACCTGAGACTTAAGTCTAATCTCCTCAACTAGCAAATCATGTACCACTACATCAATGGAAGGAAGAGGACTACGATGTAAAATTTCCCTCCATAATCCTTCAAAATCATCACGAAAAGCCATCAATAATTGGACTAGACGTTGTTCTTCTCTACGAGTGAAATAAGTTGGAATACTCATAATTTTGAGGATTCTATGAGTGTCAACTGGTCCCATAGTTCTGACATGACACAATAAAAATATTGGATGCCCATATTTCTCTGCTGAAGTGCGTAGATATCTGTTTCCAATTGATATTGTTTGGTAAAGTTAGTCTGTGTGTATAATCTTGCTAGATGATCTCAAACCTCTTTAGCAGTCTCATACTTGGCTAACTGAGCACCAATGGAGTGTGTAACAGAATTATTGATCCACAAAATAATCTTCACATTATCGGCCTCCCAAACATCCAATGACTTTGCATAATCAGCAGCTTTTCATAGCATATTCCCAAACATAAATAATTTTTTCTATCTAGTTGGACACTAATATATTGAAGTGAATCATATGTATGACCAATCATGGTGATAGAACGAGTAGTGCTCAAGAATAACTAAATAGTAAACAAAACCAAGTTGATGCGAAAAAAATGAAGCATAATCAAAAGACTCTAAACAAAAAATTGGTACAGACGCACAAAATTATTATTTTTTCATTTGCGAAAGTTGTGGATGCGATTGACAGTCCTTCAATCAAACTATTAAAACCATGAAGATGAAAGCTTTGATACCATGTAGTAATTGTTAGAAAAGAAGAAAATATATAGTAGAGGAAATATGCTCTACGTGGAAGAAGTGAAATAAGAAAGAAGAGAATTACTCAAATTCAACTTGATTTCATTCATAAGAAAGGTTACATATGTATAGGCTTATTGGATAACTATTGACCTCAAATATATTGAACCTAGACATTTTTTTTCATGAACTCTTATCTGCCACCTCATCAAATTCTATCTCTACGAACTCTTATCCTCATCAATATTTGCCACATCATCAAATTTTATCTCTATATAATATTTCATCTTAATCCATAAATCAAGTTTAATTTTTAACACCCCCTCTTAAACTTGATTTTGTGACTCCATGCAAATTCCACATCCTGATGAAATCTTCAAACTTTAGTGGCTTAGTAAAGATATCAACAATTTGATCTTTAGTCCTCACATAGACTAGCTTTATATCCTTATTCTTCACATGTTCATGAATAGAATGAAAACGAATATCAATATGCTTACTTCTTTGATGATACACTGATTCTTTCCCAATGCAATTGTTGATTTATTATCAATGCAAATTTGAGTTTCTTCATTTTGCTCATATTTTATCTCCTTGAGCACACTTCTTAGCCATATAGCATAACTAACACATAAGGATGTCGCAACGTACTCTGCTCATAAGTGGAAAGAGTAACAATAAGTTGCTTTTTCGACATCCAAGAGAATGTCGTATCTCCAACAAAAAATGCAAAGTCGGAAGTGCTTTTCCGATCATCACAATCTCCACCCCAATCACTATCCGAATATCCAACGAGTTGAGAGTTTTTAGAATGAGAATAAAACAAGATGAGACTTAGAGTACCTCGGACATAACGAAGGATCCTCTTGGCTGCCTTCCAATGAGTCTCTTTAGGCTCCTCCATGAACCTACTCACAAGACCAACTCCATATAATATATCCAGCTGAGTACAAGTACCGCAAACTTCCCACAAAGCTTTTGAAAATTGTAGGATCAACCGTCCTCATTTGTCATTTTTGGATAGCTTTGTTCCACAATCCACCGGGATGCTAACTAGATTACAATCATCCATTTTAAATATTTTTGAGAACCTCCTTTGCATATTGTTCTTGAGTGACAAATATGTCATCATCTCCTTGCTTCACCTCCAAGCCGAGAAAATAGGACATAAGTCCCATATCGGTCATATCAAACTCTTTTGCCATAGCTTGCTTAAAAGCTTGTATCATTTGAGGTGACTTCCTATAAAGATAAGATCATCCACATATAATGATGCAAATAAGATATTATCATTCTCTTCTCTTACATAAAGAGCATGCTCATAAGGGCATTGCACAAACCATTTGCTTTAAAGTATGCATCAATTCTTGAATTCCATGCTCTCGGTGCTTGCTTCAAGCCATAGAGAGCTTTCTTCAACCTCAACACCTTTCTCTCTTACCTCCCTTTGATGTAGCCAGCCGGTTGTTCAACATAGACTTCTTTTTCTAAGTAACCGTTAAGAAATGTCGATTTGACATCAAGCTGAAATACTCTCCACTTTATTTGAGCAGCTAATGAGACTATCAACCTTATAGTCTCCATTCAAACAACGGGAGCAAACACTTCTTCGTAGTCAATATCGGCCTTTTGTTTGTAGCCTTTTCCCACAAGTCGTGCTTTGTACTTTTCTATTTCTCCTTGAACATTTTTCTTCACTTTATAAACTCACTTCACACCAATGGGTTTGTGGCCATCTGGTAAAGTAGTAAGATGCCAAGTTTCATTTTTCTCAATTGCCTTCATTTCTTCATCCATGGATTTCTTCCATTTGCTATCTTTAATAGCTTCTTCAAAAGACATAGTCTCTTCATTAGCATAAAGACAAATGAGATTAAGTGGAGTTGTCACCTCATATAGATCTTGAAGACTTCTTGTCTTTTTTGGTGGAGGATCTTCTTCATCGGAGGTGGATGAAGATTTAGGTGACGGTGGTGGAGTAGCTCTTTGTCCTTCACTTGCTCTTCATAAATCATCACCATATTAGTGCTCTAATTCCAAGCATCATCTTCTTGTAATTCAACATCTCTATTTATGATAACCTTTTTGTTCACCGGATTATAGAGTTTGTAATCCTTCGATCTTGTATCGTATCCAATGAAAATGCAAGGTAAGCTTTTGTCATCAAGCTTTGTTCTTCTTTGTTCCAGAATTTGTGCATAGGAAATACACCTGAAAATCTTCAAATGAGATACACTTAGCTTGTATCTGGTCTATGCTTCTTATGGTGTAACTCCTTCTAGACTTCTTGTAGGACATTTATTTAGCAAATACACTGCACAATTTACCGCTTCGACCCAAAATTCTTTAGGCACTTCTTTCATTTTTAGCATGGTTCGAACCATGTCAAGAATAGTTCAATTCTTCCTCTTGGCAACTTCATTTTATTGAGGGGAGAAAGGTGCGGTTAAGGGCCTCCAAATACCATGATTTTTTTAGAATTTTACAAACTCTTTTGATGTGAATTCACCTCCACGATCTGACCACATCGCCTTGATAGTATAGCCGGATTAATTTTCTACCAATTCTTTGAACTTCTTGAACTTCTCAAATGCATCATCTTTATTCATCAAAAGATACACCCATGTTTTTCTATTGAAATCATCAATAAAGGTTAGAAAATATTGATGACCTCCAACTGAGGCCGGAGTGATTGGACCACATATGTCCATATGAATGAGTTCAAGTGTCTTCTTTGCTCAGTTGTACTACTCCTTCGGAAAGCTTGCTCTAGGGTGTTTGCCAAGAACACATCCTTCACAAATATCATTTTGAGCATCAATATGAGGAAGACCATTCACCTTTCCTTTGCTTGAAAGAAGTTTTAAAGCTCCGAAGTTCATATGCTCATACCTCATATGCCATAGCCATAAAATATTCTTCATGCATGCACTTAAACACTTTGCAACAACATGATTAATATCAAGAGAAAACATCCTATTTTTAGACATAGGAATATGAGCAATAAATTTATTTTGCTTCCTCAAATAAATACTATCATCTTTTAGTTGTATATCAAAGCCTTTCTCAAGCAATTGTCCAAGGCTAATAATATTTATTTTCATGTCGGTCACATAATAAACATTGGTGATGTATGTTTGAGCTCCATCTTTAAGATTGTTGAGAATCTTACCAATATCTCTTACTTGGATTTTGGAGGCATCTCCAAATGACACTTGTCCATTCACCGTTTCATCCAACTCGGCAAAAGTATTTTTATGCCCACACATATGATTGCTTGCGCCGGAATCTAAGTACCACAAGTTCTTGTTTGTGGAATCTCCATCCTTTCTTGCAAGCAAAACTACATCATTGTCATTGCCTTCTTTTGTTGCATAATTACCATTTCCTTGCACATTGTTAGAGCGACATTCTAATGCATAATATCCAAATTTGTTGCCAGTATAACATTTTACATTTCTTTTGTCATACCTTTGACCTCTACCTTGATAATTGTCATTACTTCTTCCTCGGCCTGGACCAAATCCCCTACCGTGGCTTCTACCACGGCCACACCCTCAAAAATCACCATGGCCAATGCCATTTTCTTGCAAACCTTCGAACTTTGACTCTTCTTTCTTGTCAATAACTGTGAGCTTGCTTTGTAGAGCTTGCTCCAAAGGCTCTTTGTGTCTTCTTTGCATTCTTGCTTCATGAGCTTGTAGAGAGCCTAATAGTTCTTACACCTTCATTTCTTTCACATCTTTTGATTCTTCTATGGGCACAACTATATAGTCATACTTTGGCTCCAACGAGCGTAGAAATTTCTCTACGACTCGACTATCTTCAATGTCATTACCATTTCTTTTCAATTAGTTAACAATTACCAATACTTTGGTAAAGTAGTCTGACATACTTAGTGACTCTTTCATTTCCAAAGATTCAAATTCACCTCTCAAGATTTGAAGGCAAATACTTTTTGCTTTTTCATCACCTTTGTATGCTATTTGTAGGATCCCCCATGCTTCTTTGGAAGTTGTAGCTTCGACTACTTTCTCAAAAGTAGCTTCATCAAGAGCTTTATAGATTTAGAAAAGAGCTTTCTTATCTTTTTTCCTTGGTTCCGCAATCATCGTTCTTTGTGCCTCCTTTTGGTCGTCTCCTGATGTGCGTAGATTATGTATATTTTTATGCATTGTTTGACGCACATCTACTTATATTTTATTGCATATAATCAATGTTTATTGCACCTTATCTTATCATAATGACATACTTCCATATATTTTGGGCGGAGATCTACTACTTGTTTGGTTTTCATGATAGGATGGATTTCGGAGCAAAAACAGAGCAAAAATATACATTCTAGCAACTTTGGAAGAATATGTCCACCGACGTTGACATGTTCCATGGGGAATATCTGGGTAGTAACGAGGTCAAAATGGACCAAAATTAAACCCACATGACTCTGAATTGATGAGGTACACGGCCATAGAAGTTTCTGCACAAGTTGACATGGGCAAATGCTGCGACCGTGTGTTCTATGCATGGCCATGCAAAATACCAGGCTACAGCGCGGACCGATCGTAAAATGGCCATAACTTTGAGCTCAGTTGGATTTTTGGGTTAATTCAAATTGGACAATGCAGAGGACTTCCAGATCTACAACTTTTATTCAGATATAGATATGTAATTCTATATAGCTGTGCCTCACATGGCTGTGTGAAGTCGCATGGTCGTGTGACTCTGGCCGTGTGAATTCACACAACCGTGTGACTTTGGCAGTGGCTACCCCCATACGGCCGTGTGAATTCAAATGGTCATGCTGATTTTCGCCGAGAACATCTCCACATAGTCGTGTGAATCCACACAGTCGTATGGCTGGCCATGTGGAGCAGAGTAGGGCCTATAAAAAAAGGTTTTCCCCCCTTTCTTCTATCTTTTGGCTTCTAGGCTTAGAGAAGGGTTCTCCCCCTTGGTGGAACCCAAGATCTCAATCAAGAAGGCTTCTCCAGTGATCTTTCCATCATTCTGGAGCAAGGAGATCAATCAAAAATGCCTACGCTACATCGATAAGTATTCTCTTCTTTCACACCTTCTTGAATTCATTGTAGATTGTTTAGATCTATTGTTTCTTGATTGTAAACTCCTTGCAATGGAGTAGATTCTCTAGATCTAGGATGTATGAAGTAATTGTATGTGATATTGATGTATAAACTATGTATTTGGACATATTTTATGATATGAGATGCTTATTACCATGTTCTATGTGTGTTATGCCTTTTATGTATTTGATTAAATGTGTGAATGGTGTAAACATGTAGATATGAGGGGTTTTGTCTTTATGTTAAGGATGCTACTAGGCTGAAAAACTGGGAGATCCATAGTGACAGTGGAGACTCATTCAATCGGACATATTGTGCCCTTAGTGAAAGAGGTGCATTGACACTTACCCACTTCCTGGAGTCAAAAGATCTTAACATAAGGAATAATCCTTGTTTGATTATTCTAATTGGAGTTAACACTCCGGTGTTAGTGTTAGGAAATGACTTGTGTAATATAGAGATTGTATGACCGGGGAGCCCTAGTGGCAAGAGTAATCCTTTAACCGAACTTTCTATATGGTATCTATTTTGTAGCATTGAACACCGGTCACTCGATTAGAATCCCTATAAATGTGAGCATGGAGTTGAGGATTATGAACAATACATAGGGATATTAACTAGCATCATAATAAAACCGAAATCCTAGTATCTATCCATCCACCCTCTAACTCCACCTTCTCTTTATCGTTCTCTCAAACCTCTCCTTCTTTTAAATAT
>JBAMIE010000055.1:7023634-7034048 GCA_037177295.1 Kaempferia parviflora
TCTCATAAGTTTCCGATGGACAACACACCCGATTGGAGGAGCAGTCAACAAAAGAACCAAGTCCTTAGAGAGACTAAATCCTTCCCCACAGTTGATTGAAGCCAACCGACCATAGAGTCCATTCGAGCAGGGAAGAGAGCTCGGTCTGTCGGTAAAGCTATGCCAGGGTTCCTTAGCGGACGACGTAACCTACCCCTTTTTTCGCCTAGCATAACTATCGTCAGAAGATCAAGTATTAGAGGATATCTTCTGTGCACCATGTACGACAGAAGCTTCCAACACAGAGGCTGTGAGTCTTATTAGGGAAAGATATCAGAATGTCAAAATTGTTTGCACATTTCAGGAAGTACATTGATATTCATGCACAAGGGTAAAACTCGCACTATAAAGGGAGGTCTCTACCCATAAGTGCAGGTACGCGGAACGCATCTACAACCTTCACACTATAGGATTCTTGCGGCTGGCAAGAGCTTTATATCTTAATTCAACACACTTAATAATATTAAATAGAATAAAGTAAAAGAGTAAGCGGGGACTCTGAATTTACTTGGTTTACAACCAGACTAATTTTTCTCCTTTGATGTAGGCAGAGAAGCCTCTTACAGAAATTATAGCACTAACATTTGGAAACGAAAGCTATGAAATAATTATAGTGTGTGTTGTCTCAAACAAGAAGAACTAGAGCTCTATTTATAACTTCTAGTAAATTCTTTCTCAGAGCCATTTTGGGCACTCAGATCGGTCCGGGCGCTCCCATGTGGATGCGCCAACCCTCATCCACAACGGCTCTGAAAATTTGGGTGGTCCCGACGCTATGAACCCGTGAAAGTCAACTCCACGTTGCTTTCACCCAGGTTGATCCTGATCGCCTCCGGTCGCTTGGGTGATGTCGGACATTCGGAATAGGGCTCACCCGAATCCATTTTCCATCCTTCCTCGGGCGATCTTCCACTCCGGCTTCTCTTCCCTCAGCGTACTCTTCCGTAGCACCTCGTCCCTCGAACGCACCGAGCCTGTTGACTCTCTCCCGTGCCGTCCTTTTTGCTAGTTGCGTCTTTCGCTCGACTTCTTATGTTCCTAAGATCCTGCACACTTAAACACAATGTTAGAAAATCACAAGACCTAACCTAACTTGGTTGATCACATCAAAACTCACGTGGGGGCACCAACACACACTTCCTGTTGTTCTTCCTTCCTACTTGCATTGAGTCACTGACTTGAGCATTAGACTACCTTCGCCGGAGACCTTTTTCCTGGCCTGGTCTCTAACGTGCTCCACCTGTTAGTTGGTCTTTGGTGTGCAAATCCGTTGAGCTCAGAGTGTCTCTCCTTCGAAATCGTCAGAAGGTCAACCTCGACAACAATGCGATGTCACGTGTCCCAGCGGTCATCTTCCCTATTCTCCGACATAATCATATTTGGCACCGTCTATAAGAACTTCGCTTGCTTCAGTGACGTGAGAATGGAAGAAGCTGATTCACCATGGTTACGCTGTTGCAAGAAGACTTGGGCTTGCTCGTGATTGCCCGAGCCCAAAGAATAATGTAGCAACAACAAGTAGCGCCTGTCGACCCTATGTCGAACGACTCAACCGTATCAGTGACAAGGCCGCGCACTCAGCCACGGAGCCGGCCGGATGGGCCAGCTAGAGGACCACTATAATATACCAAAAATATAAATAAGGATTAAAATGATTAAAATTTGGATATAATTAAATTTATTTGGGAAAATAAATTTATATTGGTGAGAAATTAAGAGAGAAATATATTTATACGAATTTATAGAAATTTTTGAAATTTTTCTTGAGATGTTTTAGACTTTATGGATAAATGGTTAAAATATAAGGCTTGTTTGGGGATACCCAATTTTGTTGATTTTAATTGATTAACCCTAAGTTTCATTATTCCGGCTCCTCTGCTTCGTCGTTTCACGAGCGTGAACAGTGCTTCAGCCCATTCACTCCACGCGACGCTCCTCTACCACGCAAACTCACCGCCGACCAAGGGCGGAGTCAGAACTGAATAGGGAGGGGGGCCAATAGCAAATATAAGAAAGATAAATCTATTAAAATTTAGAACGTCTCTCTTCCATATCATGAAAATCATCAACAAGTGAATCTATACTGAACTTTTTAGCAATTTGCTTCTCAATATACACTAGCAAACAGTCATTAAGAAATTCATCTTCCATCTTATTACGAAGTGTAGTCTTGACTATATTCATAACAGAAAAAGATCACTCTGTGGTAGCTGTAGAAACTGGAAGTGTGAGAATAAGTGTTACGACTCTAAACACAAGTGGATAGATTTCTGATTTTCTAGTTTTCACCAACCATTGACATAAATCAGAAATAGTTGCTAATGTTCTAAAATCAAGAAGTTGTCGTATATGATCAAAATGCTCAAGTTGAGTTCTTAATTGTTGCATCTCATGTTCTACAAAATCTTTGAGGTAAAACTCTTGTACCAATCTGCAAATATTATCAATTCTGAATGAAATGTGCATTTCCCTTGGATCTAATCTGTAATTGCTAAGAATAATCAACTTTACTGTGTTATCATTGAATTTGTTGTTCAATTCTTGCAATTGAGAATCTATTACTACATTAAAAATTTAACTCTGTAATGGTGATCTACTGTAATTTCATCTTGTTGATGACGAACCCTTCCTCTTGTAGCGGAGGCGGTCTGTTGGAGAAAACAATGAGTTAGTGCTACTGTGCTAGGGCTTTCTTCATATTTATTTTATAATTTTATACTATTGTTATATTTTAATTTATAAATTTTATTTTTAAAATATTCAATTATACATGTAGGAGCATATATATATATATATATATATATATATATATATATAGGTGGGGTCAGGACAAAAAAATAAATAATATATGTATACTTTTAAAAATGTTAGGGGGGGATGGCCCCCCAAGTCTTCACGTGCGTCTGCCCCTGTTTATGGCTTGAAGGCTTGAAGCTAACAATTTTAAGTACTCCTTCTGACCTTTTGAGTTTTGTCCTTCACTATCTGAGTCCGACAGTCATCTACAACGTGCAAAACATAATCACATTCGTTGATTGTAAATTTGCAATGTTCAAAACTGAGAGGCGAGAGACAAGATGGTTGAAAGTTGAAACGTTTAATTGAAGACTTGAAGATTAGAGCTGAAAAGAATTTCATATTTTAATTTGTTAATTATATTGATAGAATATTGCATATGTGGGTTGACTAAAAAAATACATAGAAGGGCTGAATATTTTTTTCTTGGCCACTTAACACAAAAGCTCAAGATAAAATATATGTATATATAATAGACCATTTTTTTTGGACCCCTTAAGATGATGGGCCCTGAGACAGGTGCCTCTTGGGACTGCGCTCATGTCCGGCCCTGGTGGTTATGAATTGTCTATCAACCCAACATTCTTAGGCTAATTATCTATTAAAGAAAATTTATCCATTAATTCATCAAAATTAAAATTCAATCCTTAAATGTATAAATACATAAGAAACTATGAAGGCGTCCTTTTTGCACCATTGCCATGCTACATTATATGTCGTGTAACATGTGAACGAATCGCCTTTTACCACATTATATGACATGTAATATCATGATGTTGTTAAAGTTTTAAAATAATATGATATTTGATTTTTCTTACAAGCGGTAATATTAACTTTGGAAGATTCTATTCAAAATTTTGTAATAAAAATCATAAATGAATTTAGACCTCCTATATGACCATATGCATATATTTGTTTATAATTTTTCTTATGAAAATTTATAATTATTTCTTAAAATTAGTTTATAATCACAATTAGTCGATAATTATTAATAGTTATTTAAAATATGAATATTATTTGTACATTTATATTCTTGTTTGAATGGAATTTGAAGTAGTTTTGAGAGCTTATTAAGTGATAGGATAAGATTCAAATTGTATTTAATCCAATCCCTTTTGGCCCCTAACTAGATTATGAAATAATTTATCTTTGAACTGACCTAGTTAACCGTCAATCATCACCAACCACCGGTGACCATCATTGTGCGACCAACCACTAATGATCATTACTCATGACCCACCATCAACCATTCCCAACGATATGAACATTACTAATATTATATCATGAGATATTTTAAAATATTATTTATTTAAAAAAATGTTAGAGTTTTTTGAAATTTTACCTCCACGAGTGTAGCTGAATTGGTATTCGGACATAGATTATCTTTGTATTGTGTAAATTGGTATTAGAGTTAAAACTTGGTCGTTCAATTACCTCATAGCTATCTTCTTCATTATTATTCTTAAGATTCAACGTCATCCCAGTTGCTCTCTTTAATCGGGTTCCTATTGCATCGATGAGAATATTGTCCATGTTACCAGGCAATAGTTGACTAGCTAGCATTGACTACTAATGATCGATCTCGATACTACTATTGATCGATACAACATTGACCAACTTTGACTAATGATTTTTTTTTAATAATTCGGATATCTAACTTTTTGAATTGATTAATCTTGAAGATAAATTGTCCGATCAATGAAAATTTTTTACTACCCATCAAAATAAATCAGAAAATGCTCGCGGAGGCTCATTCAAGCAGTTAGCGTTCTTAGAATTGTCGTCCCACTAGAAAAAAAAATCCCTATAATATGCTGCAGTTGAAATTCAATCCTTAAACATCTGATTAATCATTTAGAGGACCTAAGCATTGCATCATTACCCAGAGTAACTTTGAATAGTTATTGATCTTGATCATTGGTGGCATGATTGATCTTAATCATTGTTGAATAATAAGGATGTTGACTAATGACTATTGATCTACATTAACTAACGATCATTGATTAGTGTTGACTAACATTAACTTGTGATTATCGACCAAGATTGATTCAGCGTTAATATGATGCTAATCGATATTAACCAATGTTAATTGTTGACCAATTTTGATCTGTATAATGAGCCTAATTCGTATACAAGTCTTTTTTTTTTCTTTTATAGAATGATCTTGTCTTTTTTTTTTAATAAATAAACGAATAAGATAATCATTATACCCTTTGCGATTCATCCATAAAATCTAATTAACACATTATAAAAAGGCAATTTTCCTTCATTCATAACCATTCAATAAGTCAAGTCAAATGATAAGACAATTTTCTTGTACTCTCTACTTGATCGTTTTTATAATCCTCCTACTGAATCTATCATCAATTTAAGAAAACAAGATAGATCTACATGTTTCTTTCGCGTTAGGAGTGCAAAAGTAAAACAATATTACCACAAAATATACCTTTTACATTCATCCATAAACTATATAAAGAATTACGAAGACTAAGGAACAAATTTCACACAAGTGCTTGCAAACCATTCATTCAACTCTAACAAAATAGTATGAAACATAAAGCACCCATAGCATATTTGACTACCATTGTATGCCACATGCATTGCTAAGAAAGAATAATCCGAGTTCACTGCATACCATCTGTTGAATTTGCAGAACAGAGGACCAAGGCTGCATGAGTTTTACCATCGAAGTATTCGTGGCTCAGAAAGATCCCCGAGGTGGGCTGTCGGTGTGAATGTCCATGGATGAATAGTTTGAACTGAGCGAATTAGCTTCACGGTTTTGGCTAGGGTCATGGTTTCTTGATTCAGTGTTGCCAGTTGGTAGGCCGTCATTGTTATAGAATCCTCCTTGATCAATGTGAAACGGCTGAAGGCTCCTCCGTACGGGGCTGGAAAGAGCATTTGAGAAAACTGAGTTTTTTGATTGATCTGAATGTGTGCTTCGGGGAGCAAGTCCAGCAGTTGGTTGACCAAACAAAGAAGATGGATGCTGGACGCTCGAGTTTGTCATCTGCATTGTTGTTTGATACTGGTGTTGGAAGGTTGATCTCGAGCCGAGTGCATCATCAACAGCATAATCCATTTCGTTCTGTCAAAAGGATATCCAATTATTACAACCTCCTCTATTGTAGCACAAAGAAACAGGCAAATGCTTAAACTGCAACTGATCCAACAAAAAGATTTAGCAAAAACAGTTAAGAAAATGATATCTGGCAATATGAGTTAGAATAGTCATATCATATAGGTATCATATCCCGTATTCAATTTTGTAAGGAAATCTTTATGCAGAATCAGGTTCAACACTTACCTGAGAATTCTTTTAGTTCTTTTAAAATGTTTGCTTTCTCTGTGTTCTTGCAAATAGTTTTTGTTGCAGTATTTCAATGAATTCCTTTACATGTGCAGGAAGTATCATGGTAAAGGATTTTGATGCAAATCTTCAAGATTTTGAGGGGCAGCTTAATTTCAAAATTATAAGGATAGATCTGAATGTTCAACTCTGAAAATTCTATATGAAATATTACTCACATTAATCAGATCACGAATAAGTGAATAACCTATAAATTATAGCTCACACAACCTTAAAGAATCAAGACATGGTTAGTCTACCTCTGGTAAATTAGGGATCCCAATTCTGAAAACTAATCTAACAACAAGCATACATCACGTTACAGATCTATAATGGTAACAAACAGACCAACAATGCTAAGAATGTCCATCACTTTATTAACTTAATGCTGATAGAAGCATTTTTCTAATGATTAATTCGATCAAACAGAGCAAAAATCAGATTCCAAGAGTAAAGGATGTATGGTTTCTGTTTCATCAACAAGAGCTAATAAATCAAGTAAAGAGGTGGTTAGAAAATATTATAAGATAAGAAGATGGAAAGCAGAGAAAAAAAACATATGAGGATGAAAATCACAGGAAAAAAAACATATGAAGATCAAAATCACAGACACAAAAAAGTAAAATCAAGCACAATATTACTTGGCATTGCAACAAAAATGGATAAAATTCAAACACAAAGAGCTATACGTGAAGAAAATCAATTTCAATTTCAATGTTTGCATTTGGCATGTGATATGAGTATAGAAAGTTAAACAGTAAAATAACTGACATGAAATGCAACTTCTCCGGACCTGATAAAATGAAATATCAAAGATGATTTACCTGAATGTGGGCAACTATATCGGCTACAGTAATCCTCGACTCTTCCTCATGCTTCCTCATCATCCATTGATAAAGCTTTTCCTGCACAAAGAATAATGAAATAGAATTTATGTATTTAACAAAATAAGTTTTCAGTAACAGATAAGGCTTCAGGTTAGAGGTGGCAATCAGGTTCAACTGCCCAAGACTCGATCTGACCCAACCTTGGGTCTGGGATGTACACAGACTGATAGGGTTGGGTTGTACTGGGCCGACCTGATTCATGGATTAGTCAGGCTGAGGTGGCTTGGCCCATTAGCTGGATCGAGCCCAGCCCAAGCCCGAACCACGTATTGAAAAATATATAACAAAGATTGAAAAATTAAAATAAATAAGAGATTATTTAAAATTTATATATTTATATATTTATTATTTTATTAAAAATGGCCAGGTCGAGCTCGCGCTTGAGTGCATACCTTGCCATCACAGGCCATGCCAAGCACAACCATGATGGTTCGTGTTAGGATAGCTCATGACAGTTCATGTTGGGCTTCGACTGATGCATTATCTAAATGGGCTGACCAGGCCCAGGCTGTGCAAGCCTAATTGGCCAATTTTGCCACTAATACTTCGGATAGACAATAATATATCAAAATTATAGAAAGACACAAATGAGGTTACAGTCAATAAAAGATATAACCAAACATCAGTAAATTGAAGAAGAGGGGAACCTAATCTAACAAGTCAAATTAGTTTCATTTCATTATTAACGTAAGATAAAGGAATTATAACTAGATCTCTAATTGAACGCAGCAAATATATATGGCTACAATTTCACTAAACATTAGCAAATAATCAGACTTGTAGTTTAAGTACTGAGTAGACAAGGTTAAGCACATCAATGGCTAAAAATAAGCATGGACTAGTAAACCTGTCCACCTACTTGAAAGGAGTTAGCATTTCCCCAGGAACTATAATTCTGAGATGTTTGTGCTTACCCTAAACAATTACTTGATGATACAAGCTATGTTGCCACATTAAGTATACTAACGTGGCAATGCAATATAATAAAAATTCCAAGTTTAATCATTCTGAATTAATTTGCTAATGCCAAACAGAAAAACTAGTTTAGTCATTCTTGAAGCAGGTAAACAGGTGTAAATGGCAAAGCAAATAAATCATACACAATCAATATTTTCTGGACATTTTTTAAAGATGTTTCTTATTCTGTTGGCAAAAGAATTTGCCATGAGATGAAACACATCTTTGCCCTTTTGACTATACCAGATGAAGATATCTAATAATAAAACTAAATTGAAGAAACTTGATCCGAGGCAGGATGGATGCAAATAATGTACAGGCGGTGAGAAAGAGAAGGTATAACCAGGGCATGGCGCTCGCCGGCCTGGAAGGAGACTTTCTGCTGGTTCATGGCTTGCGTGTACAGCTGCGAGAGCGAGTTGGCAGCGCTGCAGAAGGTGGAATACATCGTCCGATCCACCTCGTCGAGCCGCGTCGCCTCCGTTTTCCGCTTCCTAGACATGATTCCAAGGAGATCAAGATAGCGACGAAGATGGAGAACGAGCAGACAGAGTCTCCGTTGACAAAGAAACCCTAGGAAACAACCCTCGCCCTTCTATCGTGGACGCGGATGCTCGCTGTCCCTTTTCCCCTCGCAAGAAGGTAAACCAAACCGCCAACTAAAGAAACCTTAATTAATTAGGTTCCGCTCCCCAAAGCATCTATCACATTGTGGGCCGGCTCAAACCCGTACAAGCCCGTAACCACGGAGTCCATATCCTCTGATTCACTATTATTGAATCGGGAAATAGTACATAATTTTATTATCAGATAACGGTCATAATTCGGTCTTAATTAATTATGATCTCTTCTTAGTTTACCTTTCTATTCAGGTTGTAGTTTAGGTCGGAATAGACGATCAAAGATGTTTGGATGGTTAGACTGTTAGGTGCCAAGCGGGGGGCTTCCGGACGGCCTCAGACCACCTATCTCGACCTAAACTACACTATAGATAGAAAGGTGAACCCAAATAAAGATCACAACTAATTACAATCGAATTGAGACTGTGATTCAGTTACAATTTCATTACGGATCATCTCCTAATAAAAAAATGAAAATTTAAAGGAGATCCTGACTCGTAACCGCGTTACATCCGCCTCTCTCTCGATCGATGTCTGATCATTCAATGCCTGCATTTCAGTCCTGCGTTGACCATTTGAGGTGAGAAACATGCCCGAGTATATATTTTCCTCATGTCTTGATCATTTGCACTTATGACTAGTAGTCACCCGTGATTTATCTCCTCCGTGTTGGCTCTGGGACGGGTCGGCGGGGGCGCCGGAGGCGCGGGGGCAAGCGATTCTATTTCTATCAATTTTGCCATCTTTTTTCATTTGTATAAATATAACGTGCATGTGATAATAACACGATTATATCTTGAGCTTATCATTAGCTTAATTATAAGAACAACGTATTCATGCACATAGAACAACTTCATCTTTGATGTAAGTTATTATTCTCTTGAGAAACAGAACACATATGATTATTGTTTAGTCTGCAATCGAGACATTGTGCCTGCAAAATAAGTTTTCACTTTGTTTCATCTTTGCGTCGGCAATCAAGACGCTGATAGATAGATGCATGACAAAGCAATCTTTACGTCGGCTTATCGTTTTTCTGATAGAATTATGTAAAGGTATATTGGTGGAATGTTGATCTCGAGGACTCTGATAACAAGAAACATGCAAGAAGACACTGTATTATAATTGAAAAATCGCATTTCTGTTGTTCTTAGATTGTTCCAATTTGAAATCGATTTGGTGAGTCGATGAAGAGTAATTGTCTTAGAGAAGGTTCCAGATGATACGGTGGCGAGGGAGGGAGGTACACAAAATTCCTACAAACATTCAATGGGTGCTGAGGTTAGACTGACGTGACCACTTTGACATTCAAATTAACACTATAGTTGGAGAAGAAAAAACGGAGAAGAGTTTGAATGTTGATGTGCGTGTACTTGCACCAGCAAAAATAGATGGCCTTTTTGTTAGAAGTTGAATTTATGAACGATAACTATTTTAAGTACATAAACGACCGAGTGAAAGATTGAAATGACACCGAGAATTGGCATGACCCTTTACAAGGATGATTGGTATAAATTGAGAGAAAATGGTCAAAATTTTTACCTCCGCAAGTATAGGTGAGTTGATATTCGGATGATAGATTTCATCGCAGGAGAAAGATTCAAATCGTCTTAGATTCATTCCTTTAGGGAATAAGTTCTTTCCACCTAGGAGGTCGCACAAGAGAACAATATATTAGAATCCCTGAGATTCATTCCCCTGTGGACTAAGTTCTTTCCACTTAGGAGGTCATTTGGTACTATAATTTATCTCACTTCCAAATA
>JBAMIE010000055.1:7076862-7089625 GCA_037177295.1 Kaempferia parviflora
GTAATTCTAATTATAAATGTAAATGTTATTATTTTAAATAGAAATACTAACCTTAAAATAATCCTCCCATATTTCTTCAGGAGCTGTGAATTTCTTCATCCAAAACCAAAGTTATGACGCATAAGCTTACAATAGTTGTTGTACCTCTGTTTGAACCACTTTAAACGACTTTGATATTGTGTGAACGTCTTTCCGATTATAAGTTTTTTATTTAGAGCTGGCAGTATTTTTGTTTCTACAGTTTTTTTCTCAGGACTCCACTTCTATCACGCCATCCTTGGGTGACAGCTTCAACCATGAGTTTTAACAATTCGTTGCTCTCTTCAGTTGTCCATACATTATATTTAGCTTACAAATCTCCATTGGTAATATCACTTAAATAAACACAAGATAGAAAATAAATACATAAGCATCAGAATCTAGAAAAGTAATAAGAAACAAAATAAATAGTAGGCAATAAATCATGTACCATTTAAAATCACATGTCATTACACAATTATGTAATAAATGCAGGGGAAGAGGTGAAATCACAATAGAAAACTCTACATAACAAAAGAGCTGAGTAGATTTTTAAGAGCGAGTTTTGAATGAACTGAGCTCGCCGTCTATTCACTACCCTCCCTTAATCGGACCATTGAGATCCAACACATAATATGAGAATATGCATCTCTGAGGCAAAATCTTAACCCTAAACATAAATCTATGGAAACTTTTACAATAAAAAAACATATTTAAATAGTAATAACTCTTCATAATATGAGGACAAGATCCTTTATTTTAAGCAGAATCGATTAATATTCCACTAATGTTGGCAAAAATTAACATCACAATGAAATTCCTTGCTATGGTACTAAACCTTGAATCATAACCAAAATGTAGACATCCGAGTACGATTCATAGCCTCTGGTTTTTTTTAATTCATTTGCAATGAATTCACAGGTTAAAAATAGAAAACAACTAGACAAGATGACAAGAAATCCAACGGAAGGATCTCCATGCTTCTATAAAAAAGAAGGTTGAATAGATGTAAGAACTGAGCATATTCAATTTTGAACAGATGTACACTTCCAAAACCTAAACAGAAATAAATATCCCAACCAAAAAATAAATATGAATAGATGTACACTTTCGAAGATAAATGGAACACTTCCAACTAGACAAGTCGTTAAATCTCTTGAACAGATGTGTAAATTCACCAACCAAAACCTAAACAGAAGATATGATTCTTGAGACACACCAAAAGAATATAGATAAATCGATATCACTATTCAAGGAAAAGCCCTAATTTTGAAGAAATCTTACCTCAAATCCTGGATATCTTCAAGCGTGTGAGGCAATTTGAGGAAGATGTACACTTCCAAACAGCACGTTGTTATACGGTAAATTTATTTGGTTAGAACTATATGAAAAACAAGCAAGGGAAGAGGTAAAATTACAGCAAAAAACTCTACAATGGAAAAACTGAACGAAACTCATAGCAACAATGGCAAAGGTTGAAGAAGCAAAATTGTTGCCGCCTCGAAGACGAAGGAGGCAGAAAAGAAAATAGGGGAAGCGATGAAGAAATTACTGCCGCCTCGAAGATGAAAGAGGCAGAAAAGAAAGCAGGAGAAGAAGCGAAGAAATCTTTGTCGCCTCGAATATGAAGGAAGCAAGAAAGCAGGGGAAGAGACGAAGAAATCACAGCAAGCCAAGGTGTCGCCGCCTTGAATACACCTAGACTTTTAAAATTCATAATAGTCATTGAAAGTAATTAAAAATCTAAAATTGAATACACCCCCTAAGATAACCGTCTAATAACAATTTTTAGTCATCCAAAGTGATAAAATATTAGTTATAAACTATATCGACACAACTCATCGATATAGTGATTGACGGTCAAGTCAATACTAGCGTCAACTCATCAGTAATTGACCCATCAACATTTCTAGACATGATCAATTACCTTTTGCAATAATTTTAAAAACATTCTAGAAATTTAATAATTTTTTTAAAAATGTCCCTAAGTTTCATTAACTTTAAAATGGCCATAAACTTTTTTTTCTACTTTCAAATGCCATAATTTTAACTATAAAATGAAAATATTGGGACACTTAACTTTATTAAAATATTAAGATCGTTTTAAAAATCTATTAAATTCAAGAGCATTTTGAAAATTTCCTTTTTATTAGGGTGGTTTATTTGATTTCACCTTGGTTAGGTCTTATTATTATCTTAGTCATCGTCTTGGTTAGGTCTTTTTATTATCATCATATTCGTCGTTGTAATTATAAAAATTGAACCGGAAATCAAATTTTGGCTCCTCCCTTTCGCCTTCGATGCGCCATGGCTCGGCGGCCCGAGCCACTTTCTCCTCCCAGGCCGCATCGCCGCCGGCCTCCGACCTCGCCCACCTCCTTCTGGCTGCCGCCCTCTCCAATTCCTTCTCACAATCGCCCGCTGCCACCCCGAGGGTCGACGGTCCCCTCCCCGAAGCAGCCGCTCTCCACGTCCTCCGCCGTCCCTCCCTCCCCGCCTCTGCCAAACTTTCCTTCTTTCGATGGGCCATCTCCTCCGCCGGCTACACCCCCTCCCGTTCCGCATTCTCCGTCCTCCTCCGCTCTCTCTCCCACTCCCGACCGCCTCTCCTCGACCCGCTCCGTCCACTCCTCCGGCAGGCCCTCTCTTGCTCCCCCATCGCCGTCGATCCCCCCACTTTCCGCTCCGTCCTCGATGCCTTCCTCCGCTGCGGCCGCTTCGACTCGGCTATTTGCGCCCTCGCCGATGCCGAGGAGCTCGTTGGCCCCAGTGCAGCCGCCGTGCTTCTCACTCCCAGCACATACACCTCCATCGTTCTCGCACTGCTTCAGAAGTCGCAGCTCTCGCTCGCCCTTTCCCTGCTCCGCAAGATCCTCCGCGCATCCATCGTACCCGACGCCCTGCCCTGCAATCAGTTACTCGTCGCGCTGAGGAAGGCCGATAGAAGGGACGAGTTCCGCTCACTGTTTGACGAATTGTGCCAAAAAGGTTTTCTTTTTGATATTTGGACCTATAATATTTGCATCCATGCCTTTGGATCCTGGGGCGATTTGAATCTTGCTCTTGGCCTCTTCAAGGAGTTGAAGACGAAGGAACCCCAAGTGCTTCCCGATCTCTGTACCTACAATTCAATCTTAGGATCCCTCTGTTATGTGGGGAAGATTACTGATGCATTGATCGTCTACCAGGAGATGAAGGAAGCTGGTCTTGGACCTGATAAGTTCACTTACCTCACACTGATCAATGGTTGCTGCAAAACCTACCGTCTCGATGAAGCTTGTCGAGTGTTCAACGAAATGGAGTACAATAATGTGCGTGCTGACACTGCACTCTACAACACCCTTCTAGATGGTCTTCTGAAGGTCCGAAAGCTAAATGAGGCATGCCAATTGTTTGAGAAAATGGTCTCTGAGGGAATCCGGGCCTCATGCTATTCCTACAACATTTTGATTGATGGATTGTTTAAAAACGGGAGACAAGCTGCTGGTTTCACTTTGTTCATTGAATTGAAGAAAAAAGGTCAATTTGTGGATGCCATCACATACAGCATTGTTGTGCAACACCTGTGTAAGGAAGGCAAGGTGGAAGAAGCACTTGAATTGGTGAAGGAGATGGAAGAAAGAGGGTTGATGGTCGATCTGGTTACAATTACATCTCTACTTATTGCATTGCACAAAAATGGGACATGGGACTCGCCAGAACAACTTATGAAGTATGTGAGGGACAGTGCCGTGTTGCCAAGTGTTCTCAGGTGGAAGGCTAGCATGGACTCCCTGATGAAAGGCCCACAGAACAAGAGCAAGGACTACACCTCAATGTTTCCTGTTGTTGCCAACCTTAGTGATATTATGAATTGGATCAACTCAGCACCTAGCATGAACACCGATGCTGCCACTTGCAATACCGAGTCAAAAGATGAGTGGTCTTTGACCGTCTACCTGGATAAACTTGCTGACAGATCTCATTCTTTTGAGAATAATTCTCAGAAATTAACTGACTTTAGAGGACTGAGAGTAGAAGAGAAGCGAATTGATTCTTTTGATATTGATATGGTTAATACATACATGCCAATATTTCTAGCAAAAGGTAAGCTAAGTTTTGCTTGTAAGTTGTTTGAAATCTTTGCCTCGCTGGGAACACAACCTGTGAGCTATACCTACAATTCTTTGTTGACTTCATTCATCAAGAAGGGATATGTGACTGAAGCATGGAAAATTCTTCAGGAGATGGGGAACAAATTATGTCCTGCTGACATTGCAACTTATAATCTAATAATCCAAGGATTGGGGAAGATAGGAAAAGCAGAGCTTGCAAGTGCAGTTCTTGATCAGCTGTTGAAGAAGGGTGGGTATCTCGACATTGTGATGTACAATACTTTCATTCATGCATTGGGAAAGGCCAAAAGATTAGATGAAGCCAACCAACTTTTCAAGCAAATGGTTACTAGTGGTATCAATCCAGATGTTGTGACCTTTAATACCTTAATAGAGGTGCATGCTAAGGCTGGCAAAGTGAAGGAAGCCTATAACTTTTTGAGGAAAATGTTGGCTGCAGGATGCTCCCCAAACCATGTGACTGATACAATCTTGGATTTTCTTGAGAAGGAGATTGACAGGTTGAGATATCAAAAGGCTTCATTCAAGCGTGACAAGGAAGAGGCTGACGGTGATTGAAAAAATAAAAAGAAAAATCTGTGTTTGCTTCTTAACACGAGAATTTGGAAATCACTGTGCGAGATATGATTCCTTGGTAATGATAAATATAAATAGGAATCACCAGATAGCCTCAGGGTTAAACTAGAAGTTTTCAGGAGACATGCCTCTGAAAAAGTTTCCTGATAAAACTATTTAACACTTCCTTACTCCTAAAAATCCTGTATGCCAGTATATTGCAACAAAAACTTTTCTATGACAGAACACCTAAGGAAGATGTGTGGATGCTGTTTCTGAATTTCATGTAGCAGATATCGTGAAATACAAGAAATTGCATGCACATGCAGCAATTGCATGATGCATTTTGGGAAGTTTCGAGCCTAAGTTTCAGAATCAATGGGATATTGGCAACTACTCAACCATGTAGCAGGAAGATGGCTCTTCAGTGTGGTGACAGAGATGGTTTTCAGAGATTGGAAGGGATGAAATTGCCTGACTCCTTTGTGTACTGTAGAAATACGAACCTTAGTGACTGCAGTATCCAAATGCATCAATAATTGTTCCTGTACAACTTATGCTTATGCAGTTATGCTGAAGTGACTCAGGAGAACAGTACCATTAGACATTGCTTGGTTTGGATGGGGTAGTTGATGGATACTGAGATGAGGTGGAGGACAAGACTTTTATTTGCGACTCATGAACTCAAATTTGGGTAAAATGAGAGAGTAATGTGCACTATTGTTGTAGATGATGTAGAGCATGAAAACAACTTTAGGAAATTGAACTTTCAAATGAAACAAATGGGTGGTTTCACCTAGCAAACTACTGTGAGAAGTATACTTTTGTAGACATTTGACCTGCAAAAATGATGACAAGTTAGTTCCTTATAATATAATGATCATCAGGAGTCAGGACCACCTTTTAAAACAAAAACTTCTAGAAATTTTTATCTGCTGTCCTTTGGCAATCAGGTACATCAGGCAGCAAAAGTAAAATAAGGAAAAGAATTGTGGAAATCCTCTGAGCAAATAAAAGGTATATATGCATTCTAAATTGAGCATACATGTTTTGAAGTTAGATCTGCTATGGAAAGTGATTTAATTAACTCAGCTTCCTACCAAGCATATGTTCGGGTATAAATTCCAATTTCGTTGCCTCTAATGAAAGTTTCGAAGGAGAGCCAGATGAAGGCCCAAAATTTCAACTGATTAATTTTGTTGCCATACTTGCCACACAATTTTTCTGATTCAAACAAGCTGGGGTAAGGAGGTTTTTGGCATAGTTTACACTTGTTACCCATTTATTCCTCGACAAATGATGCTGTGTTTTCCCCATGTGACTTGGAGGAGAAGGCGACCTTGGGAAGGCAAAGCTGATCTCTTGATCTTGCAAGCCGGAGTATATCTGAAATTGTTACTGCACTCCCCCAATTGCAAAGAACACCTCCAGATCTCTGAGAGAAGGTGACTAATGCCTTAACTGCTGTTTGCAGTCCTGCATTCCCTCCAAATAGAGGCTTGCTGCACTATCTGCAGTTGTGCATCTTGGTTACCACTGTATGTGTGTTTGAAATTTTGCACAAGATCTACTATTTGGAGCCTGTCTTTGAATTCAGATTTGAGGTCGAGGCATAGTATTTAACCATTTCATTTGAGTTTGGAGGGTATCACAATCTTTATAGGTGCCATATGCAATTTCTGGTCTCCCTTTATTAACCCTTCGCAAGACATCATTGTTATCCTAATAGCTGCAATATTTTGTAAACATAATGGTTAATGTAATTACTATATTTTTTAGAGATCTAACATCACTTATAGAAGATGTGGTTTCTAGATTTGTGCTAATAAACGGTTGAAATTTAAACTGTTTTAAGTTATAAAGGTCATTGTAACATTTTGATATTATGATCTGTGAGTTCCTATACATACTTCTTTGCGTGATGTAGAAATGTCATAGGGTGAGGTTTGCTATTCTGGACAAAGCATAAATGACCATCTATATTGTACATGCTATTGATCAACTAGATCAAACCATTCAGTTAGTAATGTGATCACCTTTTTCAGTGTGAAATTGGTACATGCTAGTCATTGGGTATATGCCAATCTTTGCCCAACTGCTACATAATTATTTTTCCACAGGTTTGAGCTGAGCAGTATGGGTTTTAAATATGAGTTTAACCTCTAACTATATTTAAAATTAACTAGTTTCTGAATTTCTAGTTTGTTTCTTTGCTATAATATGGTTCTGTATAGAGTGATATAGTAGTTTTTCATCAACTTGATCCTATTTGCAGCAAATTCTACATCCTTTAACTATAATTACATTACTCCGTTTCAGTCAGCTTCATTTAGATGTACTGATCAAAAGACGTATGACAATAACCTGCCTAGAGAGAAAGGTGCATTTTCTTCTGATAATAGTGTATTTTTTCTTTGTTTTCTTAGATTGCTGATGTGTACATGAGTATGTTACTGATCAAGACTAGACTTTCCATAGGTATTTCAGATTGAATAATCAGTTTCTGGCCAAGTGGCTAACTTGCCTTGCTACCTCTGAAGGCACATCATCCTCTACTGAGCTCGAGGTTAACAATATAGAGCTTGAGAAGTTTGACTTGGATAATCAAGTACGCTCCTCAAAAAGCAGTTTGCCTGCTTTTTCAGGGGGGCATGATGGAAAACCTGGGTTTATATCATTCCATGGCTACCATTACCAAATAAATGAATCTATTTCAATGAAGGAAAGATCTATTCTTTGGTTTGCTGCACCAACTGTTTTGGTAGCCTTCTTGGTTTTCCCCTTGTTTTACTTGTGAAGGATACTTTATATGTTTTTTAAGGAATCTTTGTTAACAGGCATACTATCTTGTATAATTGTGATATTAAATCATAGATTTTATGAAATTTTATATTTATCTTCTGAAATTTAGATTAGCTACATTTTCCCCCCCCTAAAACAATCATTTTTTAGTTAATATTTTTTAAAACTGCTTTACTGTTAATTTTTTTTTCTATTTATTCCATCTTTTACCCTTCCCCCTTCCTCTTCCCCTTTCTTCATTCCCTCATGCCTGTTGTCGTGAAGTTACAAAGGTACAGAACAACTTGAGAGAGTAAGCAGTAGAGAGAGAGAGAGAGAGAGAGAGAGAGAGAGAGGGGGAGAGAGAATAGATATAAAATTAGATAAAACACAAAAGGAAAGAAGGGAAAACAAATAGTTAATGTTGCTTCCGATATCTTATAAAGTTGACCTATTTCAATCTGGATCAGTTGAGCCAGCTTGGGATCAGATTAGTTGGTCTGAGACACTGAGAAATCAGTCACTCCTCTTAAGATATGTCAATGGATCTTCAAAAAAGGAAGGATAACGTGGAGATCGACAGAACTAGAGATGGGTTTTTGCTTGTCGTAGGTAAGATGTGTTGGGAGGTTTTGCGAGAACTTTTGTCAAGATGGGGACAGGTGGAGTCGAATGAAGGTTTAACTAAAGAGTCAGACTGCAACTCAATGGGTATACAAGTTTGCATGTCTCAGATCTCTTGAGAGGCTTGTCGAAGTCTATAGGTTGACTTTAATTACTGTAAACACATTATATATATATACTGGACTTTGTATTACTAATTAGGCATCATATGTTATAATTATTAGCTTAATAGTTAAATCGTTGTCTATTTGAATCAAGAAGTTTAATTTAAGTATCAGTCGGGATAACAATGGGTAGGATACTTGTGAAATTTCCACTAACCATATCTGTACCCATTAAGAACACTTGTACCACCCTATACCCCTGTTGTTCTACCCATACTCATCACACACATATCATGAACATAAGTACTCATATGTATTGGTTACTCACAGCCACCCTTCAAAAACTCAACCTTATTTTTATATTCAACAAGGAAAAAGAGAGAAACTAAGGATTTTTAATAATGTGTATTATATATCATTAGGAAATCAATGGAATTCCTTTGGTACTTGTTACTTGAGATTTTAAACTCAATATATTGGATCTTTGCTACTTTGCTCAACCCATTTATAAGAACCTAAAAGTGATTAAAAGGGCAGGTAGTCATGGGTACTCGAAGATACAATTCCCATTGTCATTCCTAGTCCAATAGTTATTAATCATTACTTTATTTGAAACCCCAAAAAATTTAATCTGTAACTATTCATAATTTAATATTAGTTATTCATATTTAATTGTATTCTAATAATATAGTGTTTCTTTTTATTCTAAATTTGATATTTAACATTGAACATATAACTAATTTATTAGTAATAGTGTTGATGATTATATAATTTGATAATTTTTATAATCAAATAATATTTGTATTATATTATTAATGAAGATATTTCTTATTGTCAATGTAATGTTATTTATCAATAGGTGTGTTGTCATTATAAAAATATTTATTAGTTATAATAGACAATAATAGAATTAATACTTAATTGTTTGATACAATTTTTTTTCTTCTTTCTTTTTTTGCTTTTGGTTTCTGGTTTTATTAAGCGAATAGGATTGAATGCTGAGGTTTTTGGCATAGTGGATTCCAATACTTATTCATGAACTATGTTGTTCCCTACACATCACAAGGTAACATTGTCATTTGCTAGTGACAAACAAAAGCAATCAGAAGGAGAGACAAAAGACAGAAGTGGAGAAAGGAAGAGGGATTAAGGGAGAAAAGAACTATCTGAAAAAAATAGATAAATTCAATTTTATTCCAATTGTGTGTTTCATTCAGTTTATTCATATGTCACATTTAATTGACGGATTTAATTTGATTCGTGCACTTTGGTAAGTTTATGCAGGGATAAAGTGAGAAAAGTTATTTTGTGTACTTAAAATGGGATCTTAGTTTATGTATGCTTTATGGTCAGATCCCGTTCCTGATAAATTGGTTCCAATTTCAACCTTTATAATTTTTGCATACCTGGTTAAAGGCCAGTGTTTAGGACCTCATTCAACCCTCTCATTTGGTCAACCTGGCGCTATAAGTGTCAGACCATATATGCATGTGAATAAAATTATTAACATGTCAAGGATACTTCTACCTAGCTTATAGTAAGTATACTGAATGCATTTCTGCTGGAACAGATTGAAGTTATTTTGGCCTCTTTATATTGGAACCTCATTTTGTATTTTTTATACATACTAAATACTCTTGTGTCAGCACGTGATAAAACATTATTTTGAAATCCTTATGCAACCTAACTGCAAAAAATCTATAAATATTTTTTGCTTTTTCTCTACTCAGTTTCTCCTGAACATGAACTTATGAGAGCATAAACTGGAAGAGTTTCTGATTCTAGTCTTTACTAATACAGGAACATTATATTCTATTATATATCATTGCAACAACTCAGAATGGATTGGAAAGTTTAATACTAATGATTTTTAAATGACTGATACTAAACCAAAATATTGTTTTTTATCATATTGGTAAAAGTGACCATTTGTAGTGAATCCTAGATCTTGGAATTTTGGTGTACCAGTTTCTATAGACATTCTTTCCCAAAGTGTATCTGTGGATTTGCTATTTATGTAAAGAAAAAAGATTGCACACTCTGCATTTACAGTAAAGAAATTTTGTATTAAGTAGAGAGATCAATTGTTTAATCTTGCATAACTTAATAGTTAGTGACACTAAGAATTATGCGAGACTGCTTTTTTTACATTATGTAAACTCGATCTTTTCAGAGCATTTCTGGTTCTCAGAATCTGGGTTTGATGCATGGCAAAATTTTGTATAATGGTTGCCTAGTTTTTCTTTTATATTGGAGTACAACTTCAACAAACTTACTTTACTCGAGGATAAATGACTACTTGGTCACTGTTCATTCTTGCTCATATTTTGAAGTTTCATTATGGTAATAATTCTTGTTTTCTATATACAGATTTTCTCATACTATTCTTTGCAGAAGCTCTTTCCGATAGTGGAGTTGCAACCTTTGTTATGGTAGTTGATGTTCTACGGATATACAGGTTGAAATTCAATGTGTCTTCATTTAACTTCTGTAGTAACATCTTCTTTGGCACTAATAATACTTTCTTCTGGCTTTACATCATACTCGGCGTAGTACAAGTTGCTTTTGAGCAATATGCTTCTTGTAAAAATATCACCTGTGTGGTCATTCGTATTATCTTCCAAGTGAGTATATATTTTTTCTGTTGCAATTTCCTTATCTGCTAATGGCACTCTGATTTGGTTGTGACTTAGTTAACTTTTTTCATGATTTCAGATATACAGACTGCATCAATTGAATAGGACAACTCAGCTAGTTCCTATCTTTTGCAGATGCAACAGCCACAAGCAACTCCGAGGGTACTCTCTTGATTGTTATCCAAATCCTTGCCATAATTCGCGTTTGGTCACTTTCCATCTTTCTGATGAGATTCCTTCCTCCTCGAGTAGCTGTTCTCTAGTTTCTGCTTCATCTGAAAGTTGTTCCTAAAGAACTAGCCAACTTCCTGTAACAACTCGATTTATTTCGATGGTTGACATTGAAAATTCCGTGTCTAGCAGCAGTCTTGGTGTTGTTCTATTCTACCTTGACAAGTCTTTCACGGGGTCCTTTTGATAATCTGGGTATTCAAACCCAACTAATCTGGGACGTGGGTGGCCTTTCCCTCCCCCCTCACTGGTCCATCGGATAAATTTGGAAGCGCAAACGGTTTCATGCCTAACAGCTAATGTCTTATACTTTTTTATCTCATCGGAGACAAATATTCTATAGTATGTCGTAGTTAGAATTCGACCTGTGGATACTTGATTGATTTACTAAATGTCTTACACCATGCCCGATAGGGCAAACATGATATTTCCTAATGTGGCAAAAGATGAATACGCTCGTCCCCAGCATGCTCACCAATCCGTCCCAGGGCTAATACGGAAGAGGTAAATCATGGGTGACTACTAGCCATAAGTACAAATGGTCTAGATATGGAAAGGTATATACTCGGACGTGTCGAGAAAGCATGATCTTTCCTAATGTACTGTGGTTTGATAATCATTGAAAAAAATTAACGGTTGATAAAAAAAAATGTAAGCTTTAGCCCAAATTCATCTTCTTCCTTTAATAGGTCTAATTGTGTGATTTTTTTCTTCTTCTAACTATTCAATTTTTTGAATCCGTTAATTCAATCAAAAAGTGCTTGTGACAAAATACGAATCGCTCACCCCAGCGTTCTCGCAGACCCGTTCTAGAGCCAACATGGAGGAGGTAAACCACGGATGACTACTAGCCATAAGTACAAATGGTCAAGACATGGGGAGATATATGCTCGGGCGTACCGAGATTCGACCTCTAGACCTTATGTGACAAGCTCTCATGTCTTAACCATCGCACCGCCCCGAAGGGACAATCAAAAAGTGCTCGTGAAGGTTCATCAAGCGGTTAATATTTTTAGATTTATCAATCCACCGGATGAAAATTTCTACAATAGATCATAGATCATAGTTGAGATTCAAATTTTAAATACCTAATTAATTCTTTGACTTAGTTTGAAGGCACATGATTATACAATACAAGCATATGCCATGTTTTACTGCTATTGCATTAACCTTTTGTTGTTTGAAAAGGTACTAAAAAATAATATTATAAATTGTGATCTTAATGGTATTATAGTCCTATTAAAATTTTTTATCGACCAATAAATTATGAGTCTTATAAAAATTTTTTATTGACCATTAAAATAAATTAGAAAACACTTGATAGATAATCTAACATCACAAGTTAATGGTTAGTGAGATTTAAACTTTGATTGCCCCGGAAGCTCTTGCGATCTTCCTTGCAGTGTTCTAATCTATCGAGTACAGATCCTCTAGTCCACTTTTTTATAGTTTCTTTCTAGTCTACATCAGGAGAACTGTTAGATCAGATTAGGATAGACTAATACATGAATCTGTGATCTAATCCAACGGTTCTCCCGATATAGATCAAGAAAAAATTATAGAAAAGTGGGCTAGATGGTCCCCTCTCTACTCTCTCTAATCGACCATACTATTCATTTTTGTTTTTAATATATAATAATTTCATAATATTTCTGTTGCAGTGGATCGGGTGAATCAGTACGGTTCTTGGGCCAGAAAG
>JBAMIE010000055.1:7100818-7111791 GCA_037177295.1 Kaempferia parviflora
ATGAGGGAAGCATCCCTTATCTGGAAGGTAGCTCTTGATCCCTTACATGTAGGAAGCATCCTTAGGCACTTGTGCCTATCATGACATAATATACATATGCCCTAATGGGCCTTGCAACATGAGTATGATCATATATGCATTTCATATTACATGAGGTACACTTGTAACATAGGTGTGATCATAAGTGCATTTCATATGGGTGTCGCAAGCATTTTTTTATCACCATGGAGCACGTCATAACATAAGTAGCAAACACACACAACATGTCATTTAAAGGCTTGCATGGTTGAACATCTTTGAAGCACAAATATTCAAATTCCTGAAAGGGCAGGCGTCTGGTCGGCGGACCAGTCGCCTGTTTCAGTCGCCCAATCTTTTTGTGGGTTTCTGAATTCGGGAGCAGGCGCCTGGTCATATATTACATGTGTCGCCTGTTTCAGTCATATATTTCTTGTTTCTTTTTATTTTTCTCTTTTCTTTATTGGAAAAATTCCCAATAAATCATGTAATGTCTTATTAATTATTTCTAAAATTTTGTAGGAATTTTGGGACGTTATAGTTGTATTCCTAACCTTGATAGACTTCTAGGCCCGATCTATTCCAAAACTAAGAGAAAAGCGGATGAATTCACAGGACTAGGTTTTAATTAAGAAAATCAAGGTCATGGTAAAAGACCTTCCAAACCTGCCAATCCCTCCAGAAGACTGTTTTATCATCCTTGAGACAGACGGATGTATGGAAGGATGGGGAGGGATCTGTAAATGGAAAAGGCAAAAGTTCAATCCTAAGTCTGAAGAACGAATTTGTGCCTATGCCAGTGGCAAATACAGCCCTATAAAGACCACCATAGATGCTGAAATCCATGTAGTATTGAATAGCCTCAACAACTTTAAACTTTATTACATTGACAAAGCTGAGCTTATAATCCGGACTGATTTTCAAGCAATAATAAGCTTTTTCAACAAAACCGCCCAAAATAAGCCTTCAAGAGTCAGATGGTTATCTTTCACTGACTTCATTACTGGGCTTGGCATGGATGTCCAGTTTCAGCATATTGATGGTAAAGATAATCTTTTAGCTGACGCCTTGTCTCGACTTGTTTGTTCCTTAATACAGGATAACTCATGGAGCAAGGAGAGCCATCTAGTGGAGACAGTCGAGATGACAATCTTACAAGCCCGAGAGAGGCCCAACCAACAAGTACATACCCGACTGGCCGGCCTTATGAACTCCTTGATGAATATCAAGAGTTGCTCCAGCAAACCGGCTACACGACAATCTTACTCAGAGAGGAACATGAAGTACGAAGAAGGATGGACAACATTGAAAGAGAAGCCATCGAAGAAGTCTTTCACAGTATCCGGGAGTTACAACAAATCTGCCAACTTAAAGAATACGACTTCAAGCACTATGCACATCGGGAAGGCACAAAGCAAGACAATTATTGGCGACAGCATCTTCCAGCTGTCATTAACACAAGAATAGAACTGTAGAACACACTCACCCGCTATCAGTCAATCATAAAGGGGATCCTTGAAGATCCTCCGTGAAGCGTGGTGGGGTCCCGTATGGATAAAGTCCAAACAACTTTACTTTACTTAGCCGTGAAGGCTATGGTAGTGCATATGATAGTGCGCTAATAATGTATGAAGTGGGTGGAACAGTAGAAGCTAATAATGTGGGTGGGTGGAACAGTAGAAGAGATAAGATAAGGATGCGATGGGGCTACCACTTATACTCGGTCCTTACTTTCTCTGCCTATATAACCATCTTCGCACTTCTTGCTAAGGCATCAGTCGAATTCCGACATAAGCCTTACTTGAAGAAGAGTCTTTAGTCTTGTAAATCCTTGTAAGTTCCCAAGCTTTTATACAAATTTCTACCTAGTTCTTTGTTTGATTATTTATAATAACTGCTTGGAAGACGTTTTCCGCTTTTGTTTTACCCAAATTTTCTAATAATTGGAAAGGAACTAGAAACATGAATACCTCTAATAGCACACAAACTTCCTAAAGGTTGCAATTTTCAGTCTAGAAGAGTTGGATTTTGTAATTAGTGTTATAGTGGCAACTTTAGGCAATTCTACACAAAAGCTATCAGACACTGGAATTTAGGGGAACATGGAGAGAAGATGCTTCTAATTAAGGTTTAAGATACCATTTTGGTCTCAATTCTGGTGGCTAGCTAGAAGTGGTAATGCTTGGAGCTGACCACTGTACTGTGTTGGTACAAGTTAACATCATCCAGCACCTGGTTGAAGGAGCAGGAGAGGAAAAGGAAGAAGAGGACGTCAACAAGAAAAAGCGCTCCCTATCATCTGCTATTGCTTTGGCCTAGGTTTCCAACTATTTATCTGTGAATTATCCCTGCACAACTTTCTCAGCCATTGAGATGGCAAGTCATAGCTTCCTCAATGCTCTTTAGCCATGATCCCTGCCTATGGACACTCTCGAACCTACTGTTGAAATAGAACTATGTTCAATCCATGCTTCTAAGGTAGCTTAAGAGAAATGCCAAAGTGGTCAAATTGACTTTCTAAAGCAAGGGGTTATATTGTTAGGCTACAATCAACCTAGAGTTGACTAGTGTGTTCAGCTAGAATCTGCTATATTAAGGCAACAGTATGCCCAATTCATTGTGGCTGCTCGTATGGACTTCTTCTTTATCTCTTGAGGTCTATATGGAGCTCAACTCATTGTTCATTCACATCTCTGTTTATTGTGTTTCCTTGGTCCAAATCTATACAGCATCAATTTTTTTTTTCTTCTTTGTTGTTTGCTTGCGTTATTATATTTATATGACCCAAGTGTTTTCTTTTGTTCAGGCTTACCTGAGTGCAATCATCGTTTACCTCTATATGCATGATTTCCAGCAAGCTCAGAAATGCTACAACGATTGCTCTCAGTGAGTTCCCTGATTATGTTCAGGCCATGTGTGTGCGTGTGTGTGTATTATGGTTCTTATGTTCTCATCCAAGACTTTATACATTTCACCTGCATCTATTCTCCTGATATTGATTAACTAATTCTGTTCTGATATCTTTTTTCAGGGTTGGTGCATTTTTAAGTAGTGACCAAGGTCGTCGCGCAAGCAAGTTGTTGTCTGCATATGAAGAAGGTGACGTTGAAGAGATTAAGCGCCTTGCTCAATCAAGTCCAATTACACATCTTGATCATGTGGTAATTTTTTCCCTCTATTTGGCCAGACTCGGAATACTTGTGGTTTTAGACCCACTATATTTTATCTAATCATCAACATATAGATCATCAAGTGAATGCTTTTGAAATTTCATATAAAGGATTTTGTAATCTGCAATTTTGAAACGTCTTTGGATCTATACTACGTCTCTTTGCATAATGCGCGGAGACAGCCTGTTTTAAATTCTACAGAGTTGATTGATTCTATTGAACTGGTGTGCAGATCATCAGGATTGCGAGGAAATTGCCTACTGGGGATCTGAAAGAGCTCAAGAAAGAAGAGGATAAGGCAGAAGAAGAAATTTTGGATGAAAATAATCTCACATGAAGTTTCAATTGGGCCAATGGGAATTCATTATGGAGTGCATGACGTCGTATTGACAGTCATGTCTTAAGGCTTATACACAATCACAAACCACATTTGATGTGTTCTTGTTGCTCCGATTCATCTTTGGTGGCTGTATATTTTCATTAGATTGCATGTTCGAATCTGTCTCATGTTGTTGACTTCACAGGTGACGTTGGTTGGTGATAGCGAGATTAATGAATGACACATGGTTTTTCTTCTAAGGTTTAGTGAAGCAGATGATGATTTTTTTTTTTTTTTTGATGAAGCATGACACATCCTGTAGCATCCTCAATCTCCGATGGCCCGTTTTCTGCATTTGATTTTGTCGCAGTTATTGATATGTATAAATATTGTTGGTTTATTGCTGTTGATCTAAATTAATCAGAGTATACAACAATGCAACATTGCATTATTTTTACATACATTTCTGAAATCGTGATCTATTTAAGTTCACCTACTGTTTTGTTGTTGTGGCATAATGATGCATAGAAGAAAACATGCTTCAGCAGTTAAACCTCCAAATTCTTGAATGAAAACAGTTTGTCAAGACACAAGAAATTAAGGTAAAATAAAAGAACATAGTTCCAAGAATAATTAGAGTTGTAGATTTCAGGAATGGGAGATGAAAGAATACACACAACAAATTCACTTAAAACAGCACAGAATTCAGGTAGTCGACTTCAATAGCCGCGGAGTTGTTTGTTCTTGGTGTGTCCTGCACAACAGTTGATGCGTTGATAAGTTTTGAAATTTTCCTCCAGCATTGGTTAAAGGCATAGGAAATTGGATTTATTTGCTTATTGTTTAGAAAATCAAGATGGACTGGATTGAATTTGAAAAAAAAAAAAAAACTGATCAAGGACAAGGATTCTGATATCTTCGATGAACTTCATTGATTTCTGCAGTGATTTCTGCAGAAAGACGAATTTTGGAAGCGTTTTGGACCTCCCTAAGCTGCCACAATTTTGTTGCCCCAAAGATGGCACTCGCAACAAGTGGGTGATTCAGCACAAATGCTGCAAAGACAAGAGCACATTGATTATGATTTATGAAGAAAGAAATAATGTACTAATCAACTGACAAGGCTATAAAAGAAAGTAGAATAAATGTCTAATTAACCACAAAACAGTATACAAAAAAAAAAAAAACCAAGAATACAAATTAGAACAAAAGATGCATTAAGTTTAAAACTAAAATATCCTGAATTCTGGAAAATACTTGTTAATCACTAAAGGCTAGCTTCTCAAGCAGGCATACATAGTGATAGTATATGAAATAAACAAACTATGGCAGGATTAAGATTTCCATATGCTATAGTTAAACAGCATCAATAACCCATACCGATTGCAAGAAATGCAGGAGAGACACCATTTTTTCTGGCAATACTTGTGTATTCCTGCATATTTATACCAGGAAATGTTAAAGGAAGATCAAATTAGATAGAGTAAAAATTGCATAATAATCTTATATTTGACAACTAGACGTGCACGAGCTGTTTCAAGCAAGGAACAAAATATCAGGATGATAGGGAACACAAACTCTTGATTGCAACAATAGTGCTACTTCATCATAGCTTTGCTTTTATGTTATTTTTCCATTTTAGCTTCTTATTCTTCAGTAAAATGAATCACTCATTCATTCTACCCATTAGTTGTCTGAAGTACTTGCAAGCCAATCTATGTGCTAAAAGATTTTGGTTCATGAATCAAACTCTGTTTTTCCTTCTATCACTATTGTTTTTGTAATCTCATTTTTTTTATCACTAATAAAGGAGGTTCTTTAGTCGATTAATAAGTTGCAACCTACCTAAAAAAGCACGCCCAACAAACAAGTTTTAGTTAACATATTTCTACATTTCATCTATATTGTATTCAGCATGAAGAAGGATGAACAGAAACCTGCATACCGCAACAGCCGCTTTCAAGGTGGCATTTGAAAGATTGTATCTGGATTCACCTTCACTATATCTTCCTAGGAAGAATAATAGAAAAAAAAAAATCAAGGAGGGAAAAAGTATGCAGACTAAGAATGTCTTTAGGATGTGATCTGGAGTTAACCTCGAAAAAGATTCATTCTTGCATCTGAAGGTCCTCCGTCAGGAGAAAAATATTTCCCAGAAAGTATGCCCATTGCCATTGGACTGTAGGCTAACAAGCTTATACTGAAGAAAGGTTTCCATCAATATAAGTAAAAAGTCCAGTGCCAATATATATATATATATATAAGAAGACAGAAATAGACAGAATACAATAAATATGACAGGTTTAGTAACATAGCTGATGTGGGGAGTATATGGAGTGCCACATGGGTGAGGCGTCTTTTGGAAATTTTGGCACATTTGCCTTTTTTAAGGCTTTGAAAGGCCGAAGGAAAGTTTTTTTTTTTCCTTCATCGCCACCCCCACCGACCCTCCACTACCCTGCTCTCCTCTCTCGTCGCCATTGCTGCCAGGTTCTCCACCGGTGACACAAGCTGGCTGAGCACGATCACGTCATATCATCGCAGTCGCCAGCTCTCACGCCTTTTCCACGGTGCTACCCACTTCTCCCTCGGCACGCCCGACCACTGCCACTCCACGACAGCGATGGGCGCCAACGACACCTACCCTTGCTGCCCCTGCCATGTGCCCAGCCGACGCCCCTGCCTTCAGATCAGATCAGGCTAATCTCCAATCAAAACCCTAGATCGGGCCCCTTTCTCACACTCTCCCCCTTCTTCTCACACAGCCATCACCGTCGGCGTTGCTGCCTCCCTCGCGCAGCCGACCACTAGTGCCGCTCCGCAGTACACATTATCGGACGACAAATCAGGCCTCCGAGCAGCCTTCGATGATGTGCACCCTCACTATGTTCTGCCTTCTCTGGCGATTGGGCCTCCGAGCCCTCGTTGCCGTGCAGCCCCTCTGTGCTCTGCTTCTGGAGCCCTCCGACTTTCAAGCCCTCGCTACCGTGTGCTGATCCCAATCTAGCGCTCTATCCCCGCCGATTCCGATCTAGTACATCTCTCGGTCCCACCGACTCAACTCTCTCGGCTCCGCCAATCGCGATCAAGTCAGTTCCACCTAACTCCAAGGGCGCCCGACTGGATTCCCAATTCATCTCCCATTGGCTCTACCGTTCGAACGCTCCGCTCACCTAGGCCTGTTCAACCTGTCTGTTAACCGATTTCCTGATTTATCGATTTCGGTTAATCCCGGTTTACCACATTTTATATAGAACTGGTTAACCGACTGGTATGACCGGTTCTGGTCGGTTATCCGGTTCCAACCGAGAACCGGTAACAGTATTATTACCTTGCATTGGTTGTACCTAAGCGGATGGTAGATTCCTGAAATTTGTTAATCTGTCTTAGTATAAAAGTCAGATGATTGTTTAAATCACAAATAGTGATATGGTCTCTTTCCATCACATGCAACTGTGCTCGTCTTACTTTTTGCATGTTGTTCTGACAACATAAACTAGTTCAGAAATAAATTCTTAGAAACTAAAATGATACATATTAGAGCAAATAATAGAAGGACGCTGTTGGAAGCATTTTATAGGAACCTACTCGAAATTGTTCAGTCATTGTGCCTAACAATCGAGAATAGAATAGTATTCCCCATATAGCAAGTATGAGTCCAAGAATTCGTTCAACACGAGTTTTTTGCTGCCAAATTACATAACAACCTACATTTTAGACCATTAACATGTATGAATAGTAAACACATATCACAAACATAAAACAAACAGGAATATCGACTTTTGTTGCATGATCATACTCTTAAATGAGTAGAAGATGAACAAAGACAAGCCCAAGCTTCCCAAAAGCAGTCCTCCAGGGAATGATGCTTGTTCCTGAATAAGAAGACCAGACAGCATTATGTGGAGATGTAGGTTAGCAACTGACGCATGAATGCATGACCTAAGCAAAATGCTTGCTATTTTGTCTGTAGGAGCAGAAAAAATAGCAACTGAATGTCTTGAGAGAGTTTTAATAACCATAGATAACTTCATAACAGGATGTGCATTTATGAACAAAAAAGAGTTTGTAGACAACTTAAAATGAATAAATATTCTACTAGTTTATGTTCAGTTTTGAGAAACGAAGTGATTGAGCATCTAAGCAAGTTCAACTGGAACAGTATGTGTGGTAATTTTGCCTGAATTTGAGTTGAAATTTCTCTTCAGTTTGAGAAGATTATATTGTTTCAAGTAAAAGTTATTACGACATGACCATAGGCAGAAAAACTCTAATATGATACAATATGATTTTTGACCTTGTTGATATGCCATATTCAACAAAATATGACCAATAGGACACCTATATGGAAACAGAAAATTGCAAGGAAATACATCAATGGAACTGTTATATTTTTTTATCATCTACAAGACTACATCACCATATAATGTTTACAGAGTCTAATTCTGAAACTAAATTCTTCTTAGGTATCTAGGTGTCAGTATACTACCTATCAGAAATGTTATCCAATTGTTTGCCAATGAATTTGAGACTTCAGGAAGTCCCTTCCCATGAAAATGTCTCTTAATTCCATTTTTTAAAAAGAAAAATTGATAACCTTTAGATATTTCTATATTCACATATTTCTACATCATAATACAATGGGTATAGATCTAATTCTCAATCTAAATTCTTCTCAGGCATCTAGGTTTTGGTATACTAAATGTCAGGAATGTTAAAGTTTCTGGAATTGAATTTTGAAGTCCCTTTCCATGGAATTGTTGCTTAATTTCAATTTTTCTAGAAGTAAACTTCACCTCAAGTTTTGGATTTCCATCTAGCAAGTATTAGTTTCAGAATGTTTGTAATGATTCCAGTTATCAAAGAAAAATCTCCAAAGCTTCAATCTATCTCCTCAAAACCTACCTATTTTTCAAAATTAATAATCATTCTTTTTATATTTGATTTCTTTCTCTTCACATCAACATTCAAGTTTCAAACAGCATTCCAACAACCGTGTCCAACTGTGTATATCAGTTGATGAAAAATTATATTATAGTTGGTCAATAATAAGTTTTTTCTCCTGATGATTAAATTGTTCATTTCTAATTATAGGTGAACTTCCAAATTCAAGTACCTCAGTAATTTTTAGTACTTTAAACTGATGAGGTCTACAATTTAACGAAACAAGAACTATTGAAAAATGAGAACAATCCAATCCACTATTGATATAGCACTCTGCTAAAAAATATTAATACAGCACATAAAAAAGACAAATACATTGGCTTATTTGGAGCCATCTGCCATATTCATCTGCATGCTTCTCTTTGCAATAAGCATGTTAGGAGAGCACAATAGAAATCAAATTAGTGTACACAACAGATTTTTCTTGTAAACTCAACCAGGAATAGAACATCCATATCAAGATTCTACAAGACCGTAGCGAAGCCAAAGATAATAATAACACAACCAAGAAGTGAAAATAGGAGCTAACCTAAATCTGTAGAATATGACACCTCCAATTGCAACAAATGAGAAACATGCAACGAGCAATGCAATAAAGAACCTATCATCATAAAAGTTATACTGTCAGTAGCTTTGGAAATTTTGATTATGAATTAAGTGTTAAACAAACAAATTTTCAAAAGGTAAGTTGCAAGATGATGCATTGGGAAACTTCATGAATGGTCCAAAAGTGAATTATAATTTCAGTTTGGATCATAACTATTGATATTATGTTTCATGGACAACGGGATCAACCAAAATGATTACACTAGATCGGATTGTTCCTCCACCCTGTACACTATGGGTCATGTACTCTCTTACAGTATATACTTGTGCTTCAGCTGATGTTCTCATAAGATTATGTGTCTCAATCAATAATCTCGTGCGAGAGGAGAGATTCTGAAAAAGGAATTGTATAATTGGTTGAATAGTAAAAGAATGAGGATCTCTCTCGTAGGTCTTAGAATAAATTAATAGCATAAATGAAGCAAAATTATACTGGTTAACTAGAAAAAATAAAAGCAAAAAGAAAAAGAAAAAAATGAAAAATAGTTTTTTTATTGAAACAATTTATTTAAATAATGCATTTTTATTTGCATTTGGTGATGTGCCCGCCACTCTATTGGCGGAAAAGGTGAAGCCGTCACCTTCGGCACCTCCAAGGCGGCCCCGCACTCTCTGAAAGGAGCCACTCTAGATGCTTGGCATGATTGTCGAATGTTAAATGGAACGATCCAATAGTTATGCATAATAAATGTAATGTGCCCAACTAGATGCATTTTTTTTATTTACATTACTAGAGCCTAGATAGAATCAAGAGGTAAGTAGGTAAGGTATACAATGAGAATGAACAAATAAAAACGATTCTAGCTCTTAAATTAATGTAACCAGTCTGTCTAACAAAATACAGTCAATTATTTAATAAAATTTAAAAGTTCATTTCACAAGCCAATAAAAATCAGCATGCTATAGAGAATTCAATCAGACTTACACGCCAATATTCCGTTCCAGTTGGATATTGAAAAGATAATATAGCCGAGATATATTCCATTTAAAATCTTGGAATGATGGAAAAGACACATTCAGACGAAGAGGTATCGGTTTGTTTATGGAGGCCGGATTTGACAAACAAGCAAAAGGTAAGGCGCTGCTGCACCATGGCAATGTGCACATAACTGATGAGACAATATGAACACAATTTGACCATGCCAATCTGGACAATAAGTAGGATGACATGCATTGCAAAAGTATTTTAACAGCAAAACCCTGAAAAGTGATTAGACAAAAAAAATTCAGAAAAACATACCAGTTAAATCAATACAGGGAATATTTACCCATACAAGTGGGATTTTAGAGTGTAAAATTTACATGTTAGACATCAAATGTAAGAGAGATCATAAGAAGATTTACTAATGACAGCATAAAAACATGAATCCTAACAAGAGGAATTTTTTTAATAGTTCTATAAGAAAAGCATATACTTCTAGTAGAAAATCATCTTTGATTTATTACGTGGAGTACAGTCAATTCAGATCCAAAAATATTTAACTGAAATGATTTACAACTTAAGAAGAAAGATTTCATAGTTGAACCAAATCTATCACCTGTTAGTCACCAGTAACTATGGAGTGGATGCATAGCAAATATAGTTCAGGAATCTAACAGCCAGTAAGAATTACTACCTACCAATGAATTCAGACTCTTATATTAGTTATCAATGTAATACTTATCATTTGCCAGCAAACTAATGACAAGGTCCAACTATGAAGATTCAATTGATCCATATATCACATGTTTATGCATGAGCATATTTTATAAAATTGGGTGAATAGCAGACGCACAATTTGAATTTAGAAGTTTCATTTTAAATTTTAGAGTTAAATTTTTTTGATGTTTTAAATTTTAGGAGTTGTTAAAAAGTGTTATAGTTTTAAGCATAGTTTAAAATCTCGAACCGTGCTGTACCGAGGCTTCGGTCCCTC
>JBAMIE010000055.1:7121470-7135987 GCA_037177295.1 Kaempferia parviflora
ATGATCATGTTTTTAATTCAATTGACCATGTCTAGAGTATATGACAACGAAAATAAAATGAACACAAGAAGTAGACAATGCTAACACGAAATACAAGCATAGTTCCAAGGCCCTAGTTTCGCTCAAACAACCTTCTCCGAAAGATGAATATTAAAAACTGAGGTAATTTATCAACTTGATGATTAACAAGAATTTATAACCATAAAAAAAAGTTATGATAACTTTAACCCACAGACTCTGCCTAATCCAATATTATAACATACAACTAAATTCTTGCATAAGTATTGCAATCTTTGCCAGAATCATGTAAGAAAACCTACACAGTATGAGAATCATCATACACATCAGATTCTTAATCTAGTGATATATACAGGTTCCAGATATTACAGGAAGACTTTGCAATGGTGGAGGTTTGCCGCCATCATTTAGGACAAATGATAAAATTACAAGAAAGGAAAGGAAATCAATCGCCGATACCAATCTAATACTTGGTCAAAATTTCTGCACCCGTCTTAGTGATCAGTATGGAATGCTCAAATTGAGCAGCCATGCTGCCATCGGTTGTGAGTGTAGTCCAACCATCGTCCCATGTAACACATTCAATGCTTCCCGTTGTAAGAATGGGCTCTGTGGAGATGATGATCAAGAATAAACAGTTGAGGTCAAGGAGCAAAGATTTAGCTAATTATTTGTGAGTCTCGGAAAACCATTTTCTTGGTTTCAGTCAAAAGACAAACATTATATCCTTTGACAGAAGAAATGTTTTAGGTAAGGTTAGGAACCAGGCTTCATCCTGCAAAGTAAGCTAAATGTTATAGGTAAATTTCTGGACATGCTACAGTAGACATGAAATTAACAATTAGTATAATGAGTTTAGTACGATGCGCCAACATGATTTTGTCATGAGCATCAAGAATGGTTTAGTTGAAAAAACCTGCCTATTATTGGAAGAAACTATATGACAATGCAAGATCCAAAAAGCAGGATTAGTCTTTAGGTTTATATCAGAGAGGAGAATTAAGAAACATACCAATGGTGAATGTTTCACCTTCCACCATAAAACCAGGATAATTATTACCTGTCAAAGTTTGGAGATCAGAACTTTGAGGAGCATATCTTAAGTAGTTAACAAGTTATTATAGAGATTCAATATATGAATGGCCTAGCCACACGAGTATATGCAAACATGTAATATCTGCGCATAACCTTATCGCAATTACATGTATGCATATGAAGAGTTGTGATTCTAGCTTCTCAGACAATAGTATAATAGCATTACTAAATGTTCTTATTTAACTTGATAGCACTCCCCTACGAAGTGAAAGAACAAAGTTGGAAAGCTCTTGGTGCAAGCAATGAATATGCTCTTTTTATTGAACATCCCATCTGCTATCCATAAAGGAACCGTGGTTTTACATGTATATGTATTGACTTGGACCTTCAAAATCAGAATAACTGTCCCTTATAAACAGCAAGAACACAACAGCATAGACCAATCTAACAGTTGATTAAATGAAGATAAAGATCGGATGTTGAAAAGTAAAACTATCTTGGATCAAGTAAAAACTATTATTAAAGCGTATCTTGGATGAACAAAAAAATGACTCGTGATTCTTCCAGGAGCTCAAGCTCTCAATCAAAGATAATTAGACATATATTGACATAAGGTACTCACGATGATGCAAAATTATTGGCTCAGAGTGAAATACTTGACCCACACCATGTCCAACAAATCTTTCCACCACGTTGAATCCATATCTTTCAGCAAGATCACTAAAATGATTAAATATGTGAGAGTCAATGCAGCTCAATAAGCAAGTACTAATAACTGAGAATTCAACAACAACATATCTAAGATGTTATATGCCAACAACAACAATTAAGCCTTTCCTCCTAAGCCATTGGCCTCGATCCCTACTATATCATCTATATTTAAATGTTTTATCATTATCCTGTTTTATCGTTCCTAACCAGTTTTTTTGGTCCCCTTCTTCCTCTGCTAATGTCCATATTAAGTGAATCTATCAATATGGCAACTTCTTGGTTTCAGTATCCTGCTACATGCAAGTGACCAAAAAAAACCTTGATTGATTATACAATGTCCTTTTTTTTTCAAAAGTTATCCTCCAAGTAAATGCACACTCTGGCTGGAGGTATACTGACTATGTGCGAGAATCAAGAAACCTATTCACTGGAGTAATTCTTATGCATAAAATATGCTTAAAGGATGCTTCATAAACAATCAAAGGATTTAACTAGCATATTAAATTTATTTTTATAGTCAGTTAGTGTTGAAAGTGAAAATGGTAGGAAACATAAAAAAATCTAGTTAATATAGTTAAGTGATATAAGAAATGTGTATTACTAATAATATAACCTCCAATATCAAAGTTTTGATCAACCAACTATATAGTGCATAGCTGGTTGGCATAGTTGTCATTATTAAAAATATCTAACAATTTAGAATAACTTGTATATATGTGTGAGCATATTCTCAATATATAAAGCGTTAACACTTGCATGCTTCAGCTAAAAGTTACAAAATACCACACCGAAGACTTTGTTTATTTAAGTATTCAATAGAAGAATAAAGAATTGGTTTTCGAAAGAATAAATATCATCATAGAAGCCCCCATTAAGCCCTTTTTGATGTATCACACTCTTCACTCTCCATTTGAATTAATTTCTACTTGTCAAAGTCTCCAATTGTTAAGAGCTCCTCCTTGCTTGAGAGTACTCATTAACTCTCAAAGGACAAAATGAGTTGAGTTTTTCTTGTCTCCATATATAGCACCTATTAAGATGAGTTTTGCATCACATTTGCATTTCAAACGTATGTCTGGGAAATGCACTTTGTGTAGGATCTATTTGTCGCTAGAGGGGGGTGAATAGTGTAACCGTCTTTTCGTCTTTTTCTTTGCTATCAAAGTTTGTTAGAAGCATAATGGAATAATAAATAAAAATAATGAAAGAGACAAAGAACACAAAGATTTTTTACTTAGTTCACACACATCCGGGTGCTATGTATGTCTCAACGTGAGCACTAGTGCTTTTCTCCTTCCTAAAATCCTTACGGAGGCGAAGAAACCTCTTACAAAGTATGAAAAAGAAGTATGTAAATATAAGTAAACAAACACATGGATCTAGTCCTTGAGTGCGAAGGTGCTCATCCTGGATCTTCTGGATCAACGGGCAGAACTTGGAACACTGTTTGGAGCACGAAATGAGAATAGATTGCTTGCAGTAGTTACTGAAGACGCTGCCTCAGCTCGCCTTTTACAAAGTTCGATTGGTACTGTTCCGGTCGACTGAACCTTAGCTGCAACTTGATCTCTTCGAGCTAAGTCTTGACCTCCTAGTCGAAACACCCTCCGGTCGCCTAGAGCTCAATCAAAAATTATCCAAGGACCGACTCATGCGAACCCGATCACGTCGACTAGACTACCTTCCGGTTGACCAAACCATGGGTTCGATCACCTAGACCAGTTCTCAACTGGTCCCGCCCGAGCCTTCGTGTTTCCTGCAAAACGAACATTCAAGCAACACACAAACATGCAAAACCTAGTACCTAGTTTACCTAACTTACTAGGTTCACTTGCTTGGAGTTTACTCCTCCAAGACTTCTCCCTTTGCCAAGCGATCAACTCCCAGCTAACCCACCGGGACTCCACTGCCAAGCGTTCAGCTCTCAGACTTAACCTAGTTCCCAACTAGGTCTTCCACCGCCTAGCCTAGCTAAGATTTCCATTGCCTAGTTCTCAACTAGGTCTTCCACTGCCTAGCCCCGCTAGGACTTCCACTGCCTGAATCCCAACCAAGATTTAAGTCAACCTTACTTGTTTGGACTCTACACTCAACTCGATCAACCGTGATCAAGTTATTGGGTCACCCTTGACCAAATTTGCTTAAACAGATTGTTCAAACAAACACTCAAAACCCTGGAGGCAATTGCACCAATACTTTGTACTAAAGTGCATTATGTGAAAGTAGATTAGTGTTTGGTAACGTAGTCATATATCTCAAAAATGCTTTGTGATATTATATTTGGTTAAGAATGTAGTTCAGAAGCACTTCCACCCCTTTGAGCAACACTACAGTACATTTACATCTTGTTATCAATTTTCAGAAATTTTATGTTATTATATTTTATAATACAAAATATCTTTGCAATTAAGTTATTATTTTTGCTGTATTTGTATAATAAACTTATACTAGCTGCAAAATCAGTTTGTGCGGTTAAAATCACAACAGATATTTATTGTTAACCATTAACATTAGTCAATATTTATTGTTTTATTATTTATCTAATTTTTACATTCATATTTAGAAGCATTTAAAAACCACTCTGAGAAATCAGTTTTTGGAATGCACCCTCCACTAGCTTGCATTGAAGAAATGACTTTGGAAATGCAGTGATTTAAGTAAAAGGATCTTAGACATGAGTTTTTAAAACATCATATTTCCATCCAAAAGTGTTTTGATTCTCAAAGCACTTTGAGAAAGCATTCCCAGAACCTTCCACATAAGAAAGACCACATATGCTATATCAATGCAACCTAAATGCCACATATAGTTGGAACTAATGACAAATTTTTGTTATTGTATTTCCGTAATTACTTTATGAGTTCATCAGTCTATTTGTAAGGAGGTTAAGTCACACTTTGTATCGAGTAAAAGGGCAACACAAGGAAATACATGTAACTGTATGGAATAGCAACCATACAGAAAGAACAAACTAAGAATCTGGTCCCAAAAAATAATGAAAATTTCTAGAACATTTATACCTAATTTTTTTGCCGATCTTTTTAAAGCTAACACCATCTTTGCAGATTGAAATGGCTCTATGTAAGCATTCTTCAGTCACCTAATACCAAACATATTTACTGATATCAGAATCAACAATCGGTTGAAATAGGGAATTGCAGGCAATATAACAACCACATGCATAAAGGAGAATGATTTGATCGTGTCATTCAAGATGTTGTCTAAATAAAATCATACACATAAGGATTCCAATCTTTTAGTAGCAATAATATGAGAGATAATAATATTCTCACTTTAGGCCCCACGAGCCTGGTCATAAGAGCAATGGCTGTGTCATATCATCAAAGTTTGCAATCCACTTAACACAAATTCAGGTGAAAATATGTCTAATGGCACCAATGATTTTCTAAAAAACTATTGTTCTCACTTCAGAACTTTTCTAAAAATTGGTTTGGATTAAACACAGGAAATTGGCATGTCAATGGCATTTAAAGTATAGAATTACAACACAAACATTCATAATATAACTTATTTGTGCAATAACCAAAACAAAACCTTTACTAGTCTTTTTGTGCGTTCATCAACATTTCCACATAAAAAAGTTTTTGAAGTGTCTCCATGATAACCCTGAAACACAAACAAAACAGATGTTACATATAAAACTCACAAGAAAAAAAATAATAATGTGCTAATTCCAATTTCTACCAATATAGACGTATATAGTTAAAATATGTTTCTTGATTCAATTACAATACAAACCTAAGAAGACATCATTGCATCCGAAATATAACATTTTATTTTGCAAAATACTTCGTTCTTCTCATGTCCATTCAATTCTAAGAACACCCATAAACAGTTGTCAGGTACCAGTCACATGACCTTAACGTCACAGTCCTATATTTACTTGGATGCATCATGTCAAATTCAATGAACAAAGGACAGTCCCGGTGCACAAAGCTCCTGCCAATATGGGTCCCCAAGAAGGGTCTATTGTACGCAGTCTTACCCTGCATTACAAGAGGTTGTGTCACATACAATTTTTCTTTGCATGTTGCACTCTATTATCCTAACTATTGCTGACCGCATACTGTGTCACATCATATACATGGAAGAAGACTTGATTTAAACAAGCAAATACAAATAAATTGGCATCTGAACCATGTATTTTCCTGATGCATCCAGCCCCTAAACATTATACCATTAACTACTTATAACCATTTAGATTATTTCGGGGTAACTATTGAACATGAAATGGTAAACTCAAGGTTTAAATGCAATCACAGTGCAAAAATTGGTGTTGTGACTTCTGATGGTGTTTTGGCCATGGCTGGTCAGAAGGGTACATGGCATATTTGGGTCGATGGAACAATATTTAATCTCGAGTAAACTTCATATTATCTTCACTTTCCTAGTTTTCAAATATTTTTAACTCCCATTCTGTTCATCTACTCTTTCACTTGTTAAGTGAGCAGTTTTGTGTTTGACAAATTAAATTGAGCACAGAGGATGACGCATCTCAAGCTTGGATGGATTTATTGGATCAGATGTGAAACCGTGGAAACTGGAAAGCTTCAACCTCAAAGAGATGTCATCAAGGTTAAAGATGAACTTGAATAACAGAAGACATAAGACACGTTATGTATTTTGGGCAGATTGTATTAAATGTTGTTCTTGTATGTAGGTAGGTTGCAGTTACCTAGAGACAACATTTTATGAAGTCATATCACACCTGACATTGGCCTTGAATCAGAGCCATGAATTTTATACTAAACTATTGAGGACAACCTACAGTCGATGTAGGGAGTTCTAGATCAATGCTTGGACTTGATCAAAAGCAATGCCAACTTCATAAGTGAAATTGAAATGTCTTGGGGGCTTAACGAATGTCCAAGAAGTCATTGCAAAGCCTAGCATTGATTCTCGGCTTTTGTAGGATAGACAAAAAAAGTTGAGATGAACTTGGAATTTCACCCTTATGTCTACATCTTTTGCATTTGTTGGCAGGTGTGTCGATTAAGCTTCAAGTTAGTTGACAGATGCCTAAACAGAAGGCAAAGTCTGTTGACCAACCGTAAAAGTTGGTTGACACACATTCTCCAAGAGACCTATTTTTTTAATGTTCGACTTTTCAATTGCTAGTTTTACATAGTGCGTCAACTAAGTTTGTAAGTTGGTTGACGCAAGCAGTGTTTGAAGTGCCGAGTCGTGCTACCCGAAACAGTTGAAATTTACTGTTCCGGTGAGGAAGCGAAACCGGCACCGCACGTGAATAAATTTTGCGTGTGTCAGCGTCACCATGGCGCGCGATTGACGATCACGGGAGGCCTCCACGTCGCCGAAAGCATCACGGGACGCTTCTGGCGCCGTGGGAGGCGCTACCGGAAAGGCGTCGCGGGACTCCTCCAGCGCCACGGGAATTGTCGCGGATGCGTCTGGCTCAGCCTTGGGGGACTGGCATAGGTGCGTACTGTTACCAAAGAATTTTTTTTTTAATTAATTTAAATAATTCCCAACTGAGGTGTGATATTTTGAATAGGCTTTTACATACCCAAATTAAATTTTCCCTATGAAATATACAAAATATATATATATATATTTAAAATTAAAAAAATATTAATTGATATTATAAAAAAAATTACTGTTTTAAATTTTATTTAGAAATTCTAAAAATTTTCAAAAATTCTAAAAAGAACTAATAAATCATATTTATATTCTGATATTTTTATTATTATTATTTTGTATTATTTTACTGTTTAATTGATATTTTGATAGTTTTTTACTATTTTAAATATATATTATTTAAACTAATAATTAATTAAATGAATAAATAATTAATTTATATAATTATGATGTATCAATTTTAATTCGAGTTATTAATACATCAATTTTCTTTAAAGAAAATTATATTTAATTATTTTTTCTAACCATATTAAATTGTTTAATATTTGAGAACTTATATAAAATCAATATATAACTTATTTTTAAATTATACCCATTAAATATATTTATCTAATAATTACTATATATATATATATATATATATATAAATAAAAAATACCGAAACTGTATCAGCACGGCACGATATGATACCGAAACTATATCGTTTCAGTCTGGAACCAAAACTTCGACACGGGTCGAGATTTTAAACCTTGGACGCAAGTGTTGTGGACCGCTTATGTAAGTATTTGTTGGAGCTCTTATATAAAAGGGCCTTTAGAGGGGTTTTACACGTTACCATTTAAGCTTTCACTATTCATTCACTTGATTTAACAATTCTCTCTCAGAGCTTTGGCTTCAATTGCACTTCAAGCACTCTCATAGGGTAGCTTCTTCACAACTAATACAATCTTTGCATTGTCTATGGTGGGATAGAGGCTTTAAATTTTCTATTTTGTGCTTAATATATACTTGAAAGAGAATATGAGTCTCCAAGGATTTTATAGACACTTCTGTATTATCAAATCTAAGGTTCTAGATACGTCAAAACCATTGTGAGAGAACCTTAACTCTTTGTGAATTTCTTTAAAGCATGTTGCATCGGACGCAACAAGGGGTGTGGAGTAGGAGGGCTTTTAAAACCACGTTAAATTTCTTATTGTCATTTTTTACATTTCTATTTATATGTTGTTGCATATTTCACACATTTATATCAAGCACGCACACAAATTTGCCATCGTCTATTCACTCCACACCCCCTCCAACCTCCTCTAGCTAGGCCATTCGATCCTTCAATATCATACTTGTTTCATTTGGTATGAGTGCGGATTCTAGTTCTTATTTTCCTCTTGTATCCTCCTTATTTACTAGTTAACCTTTATTTGTCTTTGAGCACATCAGAGGCATCCTCTTGTATTATAAAAATCTTTGAGGTATTCTCACAATTATCTAATTATATAAGTATTGTAGCTCTATATCATTAAACTTGAGAGTTTTTTTATTTTATTCTCACGTTAATCAAACTAGAAAAGGATTAACTAAGTCCATCATAAATGTCAATAATGTAGAAGATAAATATTTAGGAAAATATTGGATGAAGTTATAGCAATTGAAGGATGATAAGATATCAAGAAAACAAAGGGCAGGACTTAAGTCGAAAGAAAATGAGTTCAGGTGGAAGTATGTTAGAATTCCTCATTATGACCTCCAAATTTTGAAAATAGAGATGTAAATGTCCTTGATTGCAGAAATTTAAACATTTAGCATTATCAGACATTACATATTCAGGAAGCAAGCTAATATTTTATTTCTTTATTAAGAATTAGCACGGACAAATATTTGTATAATAAAAATATTTTAAAATACTATTCACCCATGAAAGTCATCCCAAGTTAATGAGTCAATGGATGCATACAAGAGAAAATAGACTAGTAAATTTTTATGTTTTTCCAAAGACTACAACCTACTTTGTTTTGTTCAAAAAAGAATCTTCTCACTCTATATACCCAAAATATCCCTATTTTGATGTATTGGTCCCTCTCTTTCTCAATTGTTTCGGTGGCCAAAACTTACTGTCTGGAAAAGGATTAAACCAGTGAAATTATGGGAATGAGATGTAAATTCATTTTTTTTTTCCTTTTAGTTGAAACACACCATCTATCATAGAGATTTTGCCCAAAATTTTTGACAGCCCAAAATTATATCATTTTGCTAGAAATCATACTAGAAGCTTCAAAGGAGTCTAAGTTGAGTATTTAGGCATTTTTGAAAAAAAAAATATTGAGTGAACCAAGGATGTTCAGCCATTATATATTAATAGATAAAGGTTGCAGTGTAGAGCAGGTTGAAGCAACATGGTAAGGAAAAACATAAAAATCAATTAACACAGATGAGTGGGACTGAAGCAAACTGTGTGGCTTAAGGTTCTTATGTATTCCGGTCTAATTGTAATGGGCACTCTGACTCTTCACAACCAGAGTGTGCCCTCCTAAATGTGCAGAGCATTGGCTGAATCTGTCTTGAAGATGACAGAGCACCTATGGCACCTATGTGCCTTACTTTGGTAAGGCGTGTACCTCACCTTGCGCCGTCGGGTCCCATAGCGCCTATGCGTTTTTGAGCGCATCATACCTTAAATAACTATGATTTTAGCCAAAATGATATGTTATGAACCATTAAAGAATTTTTCAGCTTAAAAATACATAAAGACTCTACTTAACCTCTGAGAAAGCTTCTAGTATTATTTTGTAGCCAAAATAAGATAATTTGGGTCATTAATGAGTTTTTGATGAAAGGTGGTTGACAATCAATTTCAATTTCAAAAAGAAATTGCAGAATTCTCACTCAAAATTTCACTAGTATAATTTTTCTTGAAAATGAGAATGCTTGAATTATTAAAATAAACATAAAAAGATATTTTGGTTCATCAAACTAGGGTGATCTGGATATGTAGAAAGAGAATATGCATTTTGGGAAAACTTAAAAGTCGTCTATCTTGGATATAAGCCAAAGTGATTTAACTTTTGAACTTGTTTTTTTTTTAGAAACTCAACCATTAAGGACTAGATATCCCTTTGATCGCAATGGACATGATAAATGTCCTTCTAATGGCAATGCATGTCATAAAGCGTCATTTGATTGCAAAACAACTGGAAATTATAAATGGCAGACCCAATAATGTTGATTCGATGCACAAGCTAATATTTTGCTTCTATTACCAATTAGGGTGGTAAATATTAATGTGATATACAACTTCTAAGGTGATCCTATGCACCCATACAAGTAAAACCTAAGCTAGTTTACCTATAGATACGTATAAGAGGAAAATAATTTCTCTTTTGATTCTTTTAGCTTTCCAGGCTTGAAAGCTAATCCAATGCAACCAAGGAACTGCCAAATGTTAATGAACTAATAATCCAAAAAAAAAAAAACTTAGAAACAAAATATTTGCATAAAATGAGAAGAACAAGGACAATATTTATTAAGATAATGAATTGAATGGTCGGCTAAAGCTTCAACATGAAACATTTATATATTTAAAACAAAATGGATTATAAAATGAGAAATCGAGTAAAGAACATACGTTCAAGTAAACTGTCACATCTATGTTTATTATGTCTCCATCCTACAAAAGAGGGATAATCTCAGAATATATTAATAAGAAAATCTTATTTAGAGAATGGAAATACTAAGAAAATCTCTTTTGTAACCTCTAACTGTCGAGAATCAGGTATTCCATGACACATGCATTCATTAACTGATGTACAAACACTTTTTGGAAATCCCCCATATCCAAGAGGAGAAGGATAAGCACCAGCTTCGATTATCATCTTATGCACTGCTTTATCAATCTCATCTGTAGTTACTGATGGCTGGCAGGAAGCAAATGATTACATTAAAAGGATATAATAATAGGGGAAAACAATTTGGAAAAGACAACATATTATAATGGATTGCCAGAACCAGATTATCTCAATCAGTAAAAGATAGTTGATGAGGCTATGATAATAACATCCAAAGCATTTGTAGACAGACAGATTGCATCTTGAATCACCTTGTAAAGTTGGATGAGATTTTTAAAGTCTAGAAACGGAAAGAAGAGAGGTATAAACCAGGCATTGTTGCAATGAATATATGGCTTTGTTGGATTGACTACGAGGGTGTCATAAAAAGTATAAAATGTTAAAAGTTTAAGTGCCAATTTTGGTCCACCTTTGTGGAGTGGTGAAACAAATGCTGATGACCTTGGTATTAATTAGTGAGCTTGTAAACCCACAAAGCATGGCCGCTAGGGTTTATATGGATATGCAAATTGCAAAGTAGTGGTCTATGTCCGTTCCTCTTGTATTGGAGGTATTACCCTTCCCTGAATAAAATTAGAAACTTTGTAGGATATGTATATCCATCCTACTATACTTGTAGTTAAAGATATGTTAGTTGCATAATGATTTTAATGCCAGAGCCAGTCAACTCTAATTTCACATAGACAAGTACACACATGAACAGTTGATGAGCTTCAGGGCTAGAACAGTGAAGTTCATCAAAAAATTCAAAGTAATTGAAAACAGTTAAAAATTAGCTTCTAAAAAGATGGTGTACTGGAAATGCTTAGAATAAATGAGAATGATTGGGCCCTTTGCTTAAATAATGGCTAATATCTAAATTTGTGAAGCAACTAAGAGACATGATGATAACAAATTAGAATGTCAAACTCAAAACAATATTAACAAATTAGAATTTTTGGAGATATGTAAATATATTTTGTTTTGTTATGCAATCAGAAATTGACATTATATTCCTTTGATTGCAACCTCAAATGAGCCCATAAATTGCAAACTTCAAACTTACTCTTACTAGTGTCCCTGCAAAGTCTAATACACGTGCAGCAAGCTCACCAGCAGCCTTCATGCAAGCAATGCCCTCCTCATCATGTATTTGGTGTTCTTTAGAAATTTCAGGTAGTAATCTTGTGGTTACATATGGCGGCCTAAGAATGTGCTCTGGCACAGGAAGTGTTCCTGACAGTTTACCACGTCCAAGTGGAGGCCTTTTTCTTGTTTTATTTAAACTCTCAAGCTCTCTAGCCCTGGGGTAAGCAGAATAGATGCCAATGTGTAAATATTGGAGTTTGTATATTATCAGTAAACTTTTGTACATTTCAAATTCTTTAAAACCTCTAGGGTGTCGAAGAGTGTGTGTATGTGGAGCTCCATTTGTAACAAACTAAGGTTAGAACTATATCACACTAAGAAACTTCATTGAAAATGAAATATCTAACAACAAAGTAACTTCGCAGACTTACCTCCTTATTCGCATGGCTTCTTCAAGTCCTGATAACCTTCTTGATAAAATTGAAATTTTCTTTCGAATAAGTATAGTTTCTGAAGAATAAAGAAGTCACAAAATCAAAAAGTGAGGAAATTGCACGGTATACAAACAACAAATTAACAATCTAAAGGATGGAAAATATTAGTTATGAATTATGATCATCTAATACAATTGAATAATAAATACGATAAATTATTTTTCTCATCCAGGGGAAGTTATGATCACCTACTTGCACAAAATAGAAAACGAGAAAGCGCAGTAGAAAATTAATCAAGTAAAGCAACTACGGTGGCATCATCACTAACATTGCTAAACCCAAACATTGAGTTTCATTCCTACTAAAAACCCCTCAATCTGATTCCAGAACAACTGAGCGATCCTATCGGGAAGGTTTTTAAGTCCTGAAACGATCCCCGACGAAGACAAACCCTAAGTAAAGCTACAGCATCCCAGAGACGCAAGCGCATCGAAGTCCATACCTCTTCCTCGGACAGCGGAAAACGAGGACCGAAGGAGGGGTCGGCCTGTAAGGAAAAGGGAAGAAGACGACGCGAGGCTCGATCCTGCAACGGAGGAGGAGCCCAACTGCGCCATCCCTCTTCGACAGCTTTGCGCGGCGCCGTTCAAGGTGTCGTGGCTCTGGCCGAGACAAGGTGGACAATAAACGGATAGGAGCCTCAGAAGAAAATAGTAAACCAAAAATTAAATAATTATACCATTTTACACTTCAAAAACAATACCTCACTCACTCTTTAAAAATATATATATATATATATATATATTACAAAAAAAATCAAAAGGGTCAAATGGACACATTTTTATAAAAATTATCAAATCGACACTCCATTATATATTTTATTTCAATAATATTTTTACTTTTAGTGTTATTATGAGAGTTAAAATTAGCTATTACAATAGCTACCTTATTCTAACACTCATGTAATAGTTGTAACTAGTTGCTATAATATATAATAGTTAATTCGAAGAATTAGACACCTGAATTATTCTAAAAATATATATATAATAATAATAATAATATATTACTATTATAGTATTGTAGGAACTACTGGATAGTTAATTGTGTAGTAGTTACCTAACTATAATCATTTTAGGGTAAAAAATTAAAAAAAAAACACCCTTATTTTTTTGAATCATCACACGAGTATCTTTTTTTTTTTTATCAAAAAGACGGCAAACTCCACCAGCTCCTATAAAAAGGCACAGCTACGTTTAAGTACACTATTCGATATTGTTATCTCATATCATAAGCATTAAATTTGTACTGGTCAAGGACATTGTAGCAGCTACAGTTTTGTAGTTCTTACAACGTGAATGTTATTGAATATAACAAATCTGAATTGTACTTGCTACAATACTAACGTTAGGTGTACAGATTGAATCTGTGTTGTAGCAGTTGTAAAACTATAACAGCTGCAACATTTATAGTAGCTACGGTTCATAGTTGTTATAATGTGAATGTAAAGTGAATTGGTCGAATTCTCGTTGTAGCAAGTATGAAATCGTGATTGCTACAACGTGAATGTTTTTAAACAAGTTAAGTATGCATTATAGTAACTATGAAATCGTACCTAGTATGATATGCCTGACTAATTCGAGATTTAATATGTGTGACAAAAGATAATAATGTCGACAATATATGTTGAGGGTATTTGTGTCATTTTACTAGGCTAGTAATAGTACATCCTTTTGATAAAATAAAAATTAAAAAATGATATTTTTTATTATTGTCATTATTTTAAAGTGGTTATGATCAATTTAAAATAAAATTTTGATGAAGTTTAAATAATTTAAACTAAATTAGTAAAATATATTTTAATTTAATAATATTCAAAATTTAAGTTTTAATTATAAGTCTGTAGCAGCTATTTAATTACATGATACAACTATGTTATATTTAAAGTGATTTTGATCTATTTAAAATGATTTCAATAAAATTTAAATAATTGTAATCATATAATAATGATTTGT
>JBAMIE010000055.1:7157212-7168522 GCA_037177295.1 Kaempferia parviflora
TGTCCATTGAATATGTGTGGTACACCAAAATTTTTGATATTTTTTCTACCCCTAAAATTGATTGATGGGCCAAAAAAACTTTGAATCACTTCAAACCTAACTCAATGTACTCTTAAGAGCTTTTTAACGTATTAAGCCCTTAGATCTAAATTCGATAGTATAAATTGAAAATAGTCAATTTTTAAATTTGCAAAGGATAAAATTTGTCATGAGCTCATTATAAGACTAAAACAATGATATTCACTAACCAACACACTAATAAATTCCTAGGAGTCCCCTGATTGAATAATATCAAACTTTTAAATTTTTAAATAGTGTAGATCTATTTATCATTTTCAGACTATAGACCTTTAGAATTCCGAATCACTTCAAACAAAAATTAATGTACTCCTACAAGCCTCCTTAATATATACATACCCTTAAATCTGAATTTGAAAACATAAATTGAGAGCAATAAATTTTTGAATGGGTAGAACAAAAATTTAGAAAAGAAAAAGAAACTTTTAAAAGCAGTGAAAGGAGAGGAGTATCGCTATATGATTTTGATATTTTGAAAGTTAGGTAAAAAAAAAAAAAAAATCCCAAAACTTACATGCATGGTTTAGTAAAATGCCTAATAGAATAAGTTTTATTTAAATATAAATAATGACATGGTATAGAATAGAGCTCAATGATATAAGAGTATCCATATAGCTAACTTAATTTAGTGAAATAAGATTTGATTGTTATTGTTATTGAAGAGTTGCATATGATCATTCTATTTTAAGCATTGTATCTAATAAGAATTGAATGAGTATTTTCTCTAACACAACTGCTAATTTTCATTGATCACATCAATCTAATCTGGCTTTGGCAAAGTTACACTTTTCATATCAACCAAATCAAACTATAATGTGTTTGGTTCAAAGTTATCATGCATATCCTTGATTATATGATCATCAGGTAATCACGTAATCAGGTTATAGAGAACAAAATAGAATCTAATATTGTTTGATTCAATCTTAGTAATGTAATAACTTAGTTTAATATTTTATTTAAAAAATAATAATATAATTCATAATTACTAAGGGAATAAATTTGTATGAATATGTAGAATTTATTAGATTTTTAGAATTTTTCAAATTTTTTTAAATATTACAAAAGCATGTTTGGTTATCAAATTTAAATTGCGAGTTGATTGGAAATTAACCTAAGGTTCAAAAATTAAAACCTAAGTTTTAATTAAACTCGTCACTGTCGTCGTTCCCCTTCCCATTCCACGCGAGCACAGCATTGTCGCCGAAGCAGCTGACAGCTGACAATCGAGTGCACCGCCATCGACGTCGCCTCAGCCCACGTAAGATGTCATCGCCTGTACTAGAGTTCCTTGCAAGTGCTACACCGTTGTCGCTGGAGCAAGCGCCGCCCCAGTACACGCCCACCGGCTCCCCATCCTTCTCCTTCCCGAGCCATGCGAGACATCGACGCCCATACTGGAGTTCTACAATGCCTAACCACCCATCCTTCTCCTTCCCGAGCCATACAAGACGCCAACGCTCGTACCGGAGTTCCACAATGCCTGACCAGTTCGAGAAGACGAAGCTCCACCCACATGTGCTCTTCATTGACCACCCCAAATCTGTCACAGCGCTCTGCCCCCTCCTCGCTGATCGCGTTAACAACTAGCAACTATTCGTCCTCGCTACTTACGTTCGATCAAAATTCTCGTTAACCCCGAATCAAAGAAAACCTTAGATTTCAAAGGTAATCAAGATCGTGTTAAATGACGGATAATTGCTCACCCTCGCTACTGCCACTCGATGAGAATTCTCGTTAACCCCAAATCAAAGAAAACCTTAGACTTTGGAGGTACTTGAATTCCGGGATACATGATCCCTTTCCTGACAATTTATGACGTGACGGACATACATGATATAACTTGAGAATTGATCATTACCTAAACCAAAAGAGATTAAATCATATAAGATGGATAACTGAGGTTATCACTGATTATCTTGAACTAAACACATGATAACTTGGGCATGTATGAAGGTCTCAATGCAAAGGAGCTTAGAATGGTAGAAGTGGAGGATAGAGTTATGGGTCAAGTGTGAGAAACCCACAAGATTGAAGGGAGGCGGCGTGGGAGTGATACCAACAGACAAAGGTCGGAAAAAAAGTTGCATGAGTATTTAATCTAACATAACCAGCTAGTTACATTGACCGCATCAATCTAGTCAGACTTTAGCAAAGTTATATTGTTCATATCAAACTAATCAAAGTCCAAATGAATCAAAGTCACAACACAAAGGAGCTTAGAATGGTAGAAGTGGTGTTCAGAGCTCTGGTAGAGGGGGAGGACAAAGAAGGGAGGGGCAAGAGAAGGGATCGTGTGAGAAACCTACAAGATTGAAGGAATAGGGCATGGGAGTGTTACTAACGCGACAAAGATTGAAGCACAAGAAGAAAGGATGAAATTGTACGAGAGGAGAAGATGAAGAGAGAGGCAAAGGGATTGAAAGGAGGGGGAAGGACCGTAACAACACAATGAAATTCGGAGGGATAGCAACAATCATCAGTCTGAAGGAGGCTGGGAACGTTAGGTAGCAGAAGTCGCAGTGTGAGTAGTGGAGTAGAGTACAAGGAGGGAAGGGGAATATGATTGATTCATACAAAGATCACACTAGATGTCATCTATGTAGTAATTTGACTAAAGGAGTTTTTTTTTCTTAAAAAGAATTAATTATTTATTCTTTTAAGTTGCAAGCAACCAAAGAGCGGGACCATGAATTTAAATTACAAAGACTGAAGATCGATGATTGTAACTCTAAATTCATAAAATTGAGCACCATAGATGAGAAGGGAAAAAAAACGACAGATAGGTTATGAAAATAGTACCTTGCTCAGGATAGCTCATCCTTCCGATTAACCAAGTGAGATAGGATATGTTAAGGGTAGCTTTGGACAAACCATTTACTGAAAGCCTACAGCCAACATTAAATATTTGCAGTCAAACTACAGTCCGAGTTTTGAGGATCACCAAGTACAGACAAAAAGGAAGGAGAGAATGGAAGGCAAATTCAACTTGTAAGTTGACCAAAAAGACCAGTATTTGTAACACTGCCTGCGGGTATCATCAGAAGAGCGAAACTACTGACAAACATGTGGTTTTGCTTTTGACACATGAAAGCCATTTTGAATTTAGAGACTTGATGCATGCTCAAGTGGATGGGGATCCTCATGCTGCCATTCTCAACGAGGAAGAGTTGTGTGAACATCTCTAGTATTGTGCACTTTTTTATATCAAAAGAATTTCAGGCACAGATGCAGTATCCAGCTCCCAACAACCTTGAAGTTTCCCACCTCTCTCATTTGTCAGTCTGAATGACGGTATCCTATGAGAGAATCTACAATATTCACAAGCAGGTATGTCCATGGACCCAGCCGATGCTTCCGCATCTTGTTTGAATACAGCTCTGTAACCATTTACCTTGGTTAAAGTTTTGACTTTAATGGCCGCATCAGTACATTGACAAATCACTACTGCATCATATTCGCAGTTCTCCCAATCTGATTGTTTCCATCCAGCATCCCAATTCTTATATATAGCCCAAATCTCACCAGGGTTAGGAAGAATTTCATACCTGCCTTTTTTAGCATTTGGTTCGGCCTGCACAAGATGAGAAAAAGTACCTATGTTGTCAAATTCCACAATATGATAATGATCCACTTTAAAAATTCCACAGGAGATCGGCATTCCCTCACTCATCCATTTTTTCTGCGGTGCTGACACAGGACAAGGTTCGAGCCATGCAACGTGCACTTTATGATTTAAATCAACTTTCTTTACCAATCCATAGTAGTTGGGATACCCATCATTCTCGCTAAATAATGCCCAAATCTGACCAAGTTGAACATTTCCAAGTGTCTTTGCATCATCAAAATTATGGAATTCAGCATCAGGATATTCAAAAGTTAAGGGGTTTGAAGATGAAATAGGAGCCGAATTTTCATTTTCAGAAGAGATGTGCCCAGTATCCAACTCATCTTTCTCAGTTGTATCTATTTTAGGTGGTTTTCCATCATTTTTGGCATGCCACCAATCTGCCTTCCCCTTTACATTGTTCTGGGACAAGTTTTGACTTGTGCTATTCTTAGGTCCCTGGAGTCCATCAGTTACAAAAAAGTTGGTAGGAAGAGATGCAGGATCAAGTTCCAGACACCCTTGAGGAATACCTTCTCTTTCGGTCCCAGTCAACCTGTAAGAAGGAACATTATGAGAAAATCTCAGTATTTCATCTGGTGGGATCACATGTGAAGCCATAACCTTTTCTTCTGATCTCATGAACAGGCTTACAAAACCATTTATTTTTACTAAAGGTGTCACTTGAATTCCAGTTACTTCGACAAAGTCTGAGAGAACTTCTACAACTTCATATTCATAGAGCCTATGATTGTCAGCATCCAAGTTCCATTGAATATTCCAATTCTTGAAGAGAGTCCAGACCTCACCCTTTCTTGGATATATAGTATATGAGTTCCTCTTTTCCCCTTTTTCGCAAGACATGACATGAGAAAACATCAACTGGTCTTCAGCGGACTCTTGGGAACCAAGTTTGTAATTCCCACAACCAATTGGCAATGCCTCATCACACCAAGCATCCACAGCATCATTCCAGGGATTACACTCAAGCCAAGTGAACTGTATCTTAAAACGTGTGCTACAAACTTGACGAATTCGTGCATAAAATCGAGGCATCCCATCAACATCATCATAAAGTGCCCATATCTGATCAACAGCAAACTGACTTATGTGCCTAAGCTTATCAAAGTCAAAAAATTCTGGATCAGGATACGAGAATGCACCCTGCTCAGGTGCAGCCACAGTGCTAGAAGCATTAGAAGACACTGACTTCCTTCTAATATCTATATTGGCCTGTTTGCTTCCATTTGCCTGTTGTTTGAAGGATTCATCTTTGCAGTTATTCTTGAAATTTCCATCAGTGGAACCACTGATGTTGCTTCCAAGAACAACTTCATCAGAACTTTCTGACGATAGGCATCTTGCCTTCTCACAATTAGGAGAATCAGAAAAGTCATCGGCATCGGCATCGGCATCGCCATTGCTTCCAAGTTCACTATAGTTGATATTCTGCTTGTGCCTGGTTGACCTTCGAGTTGGTGCAGCTGCCGAAGAAACATACTGTGTTTGAGGGCCATTTACTTGAGTAGCTTCATCTTCACTATCACCAGAAGTGTCTGAATCACTAGACTCTATAACATGCTTTCTGCTTCTCTTCTGACTAACGTTAGCAGTTGGAGGTTTGGCACCCCTCTTTGCACCACCATTATGATCAACCTTATTTCTTTCCACATTGGGTTGTCCACCTCCATAATCAAAGTGGCTATAGGGTGCACCATTAACACTTCCTTTAGACCCGTCAGTAAAAGAAGCATTTCCAGATTGACTTGGCTGGTTAATATTATTTGCATGTTGATGCACATGGGGATTAAAGGTGTTCCGTGATTGGTTAGGGTGCCCTCCAGTGGCTGCAACTTTTGCACTTATATCATATGCAATGAAAGGTTTCAGACAGTTTTGACAGCGGATGGTCTTGTTCATTATGCACTTGTAGTACTGGTATCTCATGCCACAAACAGGGCAAATCGTCCAAAAAGTCTGATTAGTAGAAAATGCTGAAGGTTGTTTCTGCTGATTATTAACGCCATTAAGGTTCACAGCACTAAAATTATCACTGGCATAAGTGTTCTTCCTCATCTGTGGAGCAGGTTGCCTGGATGGGTCAACTCTTGGGGATACCTTCCTTTTCATGTCATAAAGATGTCGTTTTGCCTTATCAGACAGAACAACATTTGCTTCTCCAATTAATTTGAAGGCAGCCTCAGCACCTGCAAATTTGTTCTTGTCAGGATGAAGTAGCAGCGCAAGTTTTCGGAACTGTTTCTTGATAGATGAGTCATCCACTGTTGGCTCTAGTTGCAGAACTCCATACCAATCCATCTCGCCACCAACTTTAACATCAGCAGAGCAATGAACTTCACAAACAGTAAGCATCTGAGAGAGATGCTCAAGCTCTGGGAAGAGATTCTGAGCCTTTTGAACAATCTTCAGTGCCCCAGCAAAATCTTTAATTTGCATCTTCTTTTCGGCAATATCCCTGGCTCTGAGAGCCTCTTCCTTGTTACACTCCATTAGATATTACTACGATCAAATATACTAGTAGAAGCAGAAGATAATTCTCTTCACTTGAAGCGTTAGCAACAAAAGAATCCTGCTTCCTATTGAGCTCATTTTATGTAGCGATATCATTGAAAATGAATAAATATCCTATTCTGAATCCTTTCATCACTAACTGATTCTTTAAATGATCATACGATCCATAGAACAATTTTCACTGCTACTTCTCTGTGAATAAAAATACCTGCATATCAACATAAATTTAAAAATCTTTTCAAATTCAAGTAGCACTGTGACATTAAGCTTCCTGAAAGGATAACAGATAATTGAAAATTTGAAACTAAACTTTGAAGTTATTTAGCTGTGGCATTGTTACTTTACCATCAAATAAGAATTTTCATTTATATGACACAGAAAAACAGAAGTACTTAGAATGTTGATGCACTTTGGTATATCATTTTATAAGTACATTTGACGATCCCACATCCATTAACCCTTCAACAACTTTATGAACCTTTCTTCCATCAGTGTGATACTGTGATCATCATTTAAACATTTTTTTTAGTGTAAACTTCATTTAAACATTGTATTAATATTTAATACGATTTCAGATAAATCAACCCTTTTGTTAATTCGATGACTCTTTTTCGTTGCTAGTAGTATCTCACCATTTTGACTACATCAATTCCATGATCTTGTAGTCAGGTATTTAAATATTACTATCATATTATGCTTACTGGTCCAAAGTTTACATGCCACCCATTTAAACATGTCCATACGTGATATTGTTAGTCAATTTGAAGTAGCATTCTTATAAAAAGAATACACTATCTACAGTCAAGCAGGTAGAATTTGTGGGCATTTGACTGATTAACATAGCTGTGGTCTTAACTTAGCATCATGCTTGTTTCTGCAACCAAAGAACTAAAATATTAAGCATACAATCAAGTTTCACAATAACTCAATTTACTAAAAATGACAACCCCGATGCACGAATCTCTCACCAATGAGCGTCCCAGGAAGGGTTGGACCACATTGGATTCATAATATGAAGCTTTACCTTGCATTGCAAGAGAGTGTTTCTCTAACCAGTGACTACAAGATTACACGGCAACAACTTTACCATTACGTCAATGACTCCTCTTCAATAACTCAATTTACTAGAGAAGCATTAATTAAAAGTAATCAACGGCAGCAACTTTACTGTTGCACCAAGGCTCCCTTCTATAACTCAGTTTACAAGAAAAGCATTAATTAAAAGTAATCAGAAAGTGATGATATTGGAATTTTAAATAAAATTTTTGGAGTTCTCAGTAATGGATTTTATTAGACCAAACTTTATTTTCTTGAATGCGTAGTGATTTAACAAGACTTTCATGTACATCAAACTTATAAGCCCTACTGCCAAATCATATGTAAGGCAGATGTCATGACGCAACCTTACACACTGCATAACCTAAATGAATTCAGCATAGGGATCGACCTTGCTGACCTATGCTCCTTTCCACGGCTTGCAAAGCATAATCATGACTTTGCGATCCTTTTTCCATGTCTTCTATTTCTCCTATATTTGCAAGGAATTTAGCATTAAATAGATAACTATTTCAAGAAAATTTTCACCGTCTGCTTCCTGAGTGAAGTAAATGGTGCCCTAACACCCTCACCACTATCCAAAAGTCAGAACAGCAACAACCTTCAACATTTTCATAAATTTTATACACATCAGGAATCGAACACAAAGAAAGATATGAACATCACAGTCAAATACATCAGCTAAATGTCGTAAAGGTAAGTAGCAAATGCAGAAATAATATTTAACCACTCAATAACCATTCTAATGGTTTAGGCAATCAATGTTTTCTTCCAAATACAAGGAGGAAACAAATCAACAAAAGCTTCAGTTGGAATAAAGTATAAAAAATTACAATCAAACACAAGAGTACACAGATCATATGAGAGAGAAGCTATGAATCTAAGGAAAAATCTATTTTGTCTTTATAATACCTAATTGAAGCAGCTACAAGAGAAAAAAGTCAAACAAAAAACAGAAGTAACAAAACTTAGCCCAACCACATCATGGAACACAAAAATTTCTAGAACCTCACATTAGATGTGTAATAGAAGGGAAGTTTACCTTAGATAAATGGATTAAATTCTAGGAAAAAAGAAACGGGATCTATGAGGTATCAGATTTACTCAGATAACCCCTATTTTTTTCTGAAGGATTCGAAGGTGAGGAGGACAGAAGGTTGGCAAAGTTGTGTGTGAATTGGCTAGTGAAAACCAGTAACCATTAAACAGAGAAAAAAATGAAACAGTCCAACAGAATCAGGACCACGAGAACAAGCTTAAGTCTAGTGAAGCTATGTAACCAGTCGGTAATACTGAAACGGGGCAAATGAACTATTATATATACATATATATATAATGTTTTTTTATTTATAGCTCTATTTAATAGTATTTCAAAAAGGAACCTGTGGTCTTTTCTTTGACCTTGCACGGGAGGTCACAATATGGTCAGTTTACCGCAATGAATTCTTAGAGAAGGAGAAAATAGCTGAACTTTCAAGTAGCTTTTGTTAGTTTATCTCGATGGAGAATTGACAATAGGAGTCCAAATTTCACCATTTTGACTCCATTAATTCCATGATCTTGTAATCAGGATCTAAATATTACTAGCATACTATGCTTATTAGTCTAAAGTTTCGGAATGAAGACATGCCACCTACTTAAACATGTCCAAATTTGCTGTTAGTCATTTTGAAGTAGCATTTTGATAAAGAGAATCCGCACACCATCTATAGTCAAGCAAGTAGAATTTGTCAACATTTTACTCATTAACCTAGTTGCGGTAGCTTAACTTTGTATGATTCTTGTTTCTGCAAACAAAAAAGGAAAAAGGAAAAAAATCAAGTAGATAATCAAGTGTCACAATATCATGTTTTATTAGAGGAGCATTAATAGAAAGTAATCAGTAAGAGATGATAATGGAAATATCAAAAAAATATATATTTAGAATTCTCAGTAATGGATTTCATTAAACCAAAATTTATCCGCTTGAATGCCTAGTAATTTTAAAAAGAATTATGTGAATCAAACATGTTAATAATTCATAGCTACTGAAAATACTAAGATTCAAACCAGTAAACTAATGGCTTATGCAACACAATGCCAGCATCAAACAAATGGTAGGCTACCATTTTCACCTTCCAGAAAGTATTGAATCCAAAGATGCAGGTGAAGACAATCCTGCTGAACTTTCTTAAGAAAATCTGCACAGAGAAACGATGATGATTCAATTAGACTCTAATGAAGAGCTGATATCATTCCTTATAAAAATGTAACGAAAATAAGACCACAGAAAGGTTTGCGGAAACAGAAAGCATATATAGAGCTCTGATGTTAAACTATAAGTCCAAGTGTAATTTAGGAATGTAGAAAATTATAAGCAAGCTCCTTGGGACATTCTATAATAATAAATAAATTTAAAAATGGCTTAGTGTATAAGATTATCATTCAAGGTCGTCCAGGATTAACAAAGACATGTAACTGGCCGCAGATAAACCGGCGCAAACCGCAAGTCAATAGTTTGCTAGGAAAAAAAAAAGGTATTCGTAGAAGAATGCATCTTATACGCCAATCTCCATGTTATTCATACTAGAGAGTCAGAAACACTTAACCCCTAACTAACTCAGGACATGGACGACCGAGCCTGCAAAACGGAACGAATCTACGAAGTAAAGCAAAACGACGAAACCAAAACCACACCAAACTACGAATAAACACTGTTCTAGTTACATCAGAACCCTAAAAAGAGTATAGCAGCCACGAAGAAACCAAAACCACAAATCCCACAGACTAAGACGAACACTAAAGCCCAAAACAACATACTACGCCTCTTAATCGCCAGCGGAGCACAGGAAGAGACGATGTACCCGGGATGGCCCACGCCGGTTGAGTAGCGAGGGCGAGGGCGGGGAAGCCGAGGTCCTCGATAAGGGGAGGAAAAAAGCAGTCTGAAGAGGAGGAAGTTAGGAGCCAGCCAATGCGACGCCCGCCGGAACCCTAACTCAGTGGCGGACGACTGATCTCGCTCAGCGTCGTCGACGATGACGAAGGGAGAAGGCGAAAGGGGCGGAGCCTTTCGCAGGACTTCCCAGACTTAAAAATGTGGAAGACGATAGTAGACCCAAATCACGAAAAAGTAACCCCACCAGCAGTTTCCCATTAACAATGAGTGTGCGGGTAGGCGGGTTAGTTTTTCGAGTCGCGTTAGGAAAACGAGTGCGTCGCACATCGATTAGCGACCCAACCGCAACATGAGCGTTTCGAAAAATGAGTCGAAGGGACCCGCACTACCAACCAACGATGAGAGAGGTAGCCGTTGCGGTAGCGAAATTCTTCGCCCGCCTCAAATTCCTTCCGAATTTTCGAGATCCTTCTCTCCAAAGCCAAGCTCCTGTGTTTACTACGAGGGATCAGTTTTCTATATGCTTTTAAATTTTTGTTAAGTAAACTGGGTATGAGCATTCGATCCAATTAGTCCTTAAGGTGGCCACTAGATAAATCTGAAAAATTCAGGTGGATCCTGACATGGCTCTACATCATCAGTGTGAAATTTGAACTCGCATTGTATGAGAATCATCTTATTTTTTACCATCATATTATGCGTCATGGGCGATGAGATGATTAAGACATAGAAATTTATCATATAAGATCTAGAGGTTAAATCTCGGCGTACCTGAGCATATACCTCCCCTATGTCTTGATCATTTGCACTTATGGCTAGTAGCTATCCGTGATTTACCTCCTCCGTATTGGATCTGGGACGGATTGACAGAGACGCTGGAGGCGAGTGAATTCACCTTTTGCCATACGTGGGGCGAGGGATAAGTCTTTCAGGAACCATTGAAACCCTAAGTAGCTCACTCAATTACTGTAAATGGAACAAATCTGAATGGTTCATTCTATCAACGATTCAATTGTAATGCTTAGTAGATAGTTCTATACTGTCCAAGTATAAGATAGGAAAAATAATCTAAAAATTAAATTTTATACCTATAAGATTATTCAAATTAAAATATAAGATTATCCAAATGGAATAATATCATCTGAAGTTAATCTTTATGTTT
>JBAMIE010000055.1:7168622-7181405 GCA_037177295.1 Kaempferia parviflora
ATCATAAATTTTAAATACTAACAATTATAACAGTTATCAGTTTAAATAACAGCTACAACAATATTAAAATAAGAAATATTTTAAAATAAAACAAGTTATGAGACGTATTTTATTTATTTATTTATTAAAAAAATGTATTTGATTTTTAATCCATTCTATCAATAATTTTATTTTATTTTTGTTTAGATTAGAAGGATGATTTTTCATGTTTCGATTTCATAAATCGATCTTTTTGACTTCTTAAATTTGTCTTGTGGCATTGATCTGATGTCAAACAAGTTAAATAACATCAACTGCGGGAGATCTAGTCGGCGAGAAACAGCATAAGCTGGCGGTGAAGATATGGAACGGTGACCGAGTTTATGTGGCAAAAAAAAATAAAAAATAAAAATAAAAATAAAAATAAAAAATAAAAAATAAAATATACTTGCCTAGCATCTTGTCAATCCGTCCCAAAAGAGATAAATCATGAGTTACTACTAGCTATAATGCAAATGGTCAAGATATAGAGGATGTATATACTCGGACACGTCAAGATTCGACCTCTAGACATTATGTGACAAACTCCCATACTTTAACTATCGCATCGCCTCGAGGGGATTACGGTCACTGAGTTTATGATGCGGTTTAAGATGGTGAATAAATTAAATATTTATGGACAAGTATATAAGAATTTATTTATATTTATTTAAATATATCTATAAGATCAGTTAAATAAATAAATAATATTTATAAATAATATTTATTAATAAAATTCTTATTAACATGTTAAATAAATAAAATAAAAAAAATAAATTTAAATTATTAAACTCAATTACAAATCAAACAATTAAAACTTTTAAATAATTAAATAAGTTTAAATCGAGAATTCAATAATATTTAAATGAATCATACCAAGCTCAAACTAAATTTAAATTAAAAATTTAATAATATCTAAATAAATTAAGTTCAAGTTAAAATTTTAAATAATATTAAACTCATTAAAAAAAATAAGCTTAACAATTATTCTAAATTTTCATTTATCTCAGTTACATAATTAAACAAGTTTGCTTAATAATTATTTTAAATTTCATTTATCTAGTTTTAACATCCCTATTTGGTTAATTCTGACTGTCAGCATGTTTACCACCCTATTTGGTCTCTGTTCGTCGAAACAACGTTACCTCTTTGTATCCTGTCACCGCCTCCGCCTTCTTTAGTACCTTTATTATTATTGCTCTCGATTATTCCCACCGCCTTCTCGACTACCAAGTGGCAGACTGGCAGTCGCAGCGAGGAGTGTGGAGCTCCAAACCTAACAACCCAGCCCTACCGGATTCTCTCGCCGGGGCTCCGATTCGCTCGCCGCCCCTCCATCCCCTCCCACCAGGAGGCGGTAGGGACGATGAGCTGAGCCATGGGCTGCCTCCTCACCAAAGAAGCTGCCTCCCCGCCCGCCCCCTCCGCCTTGGGTAGACGCCGCCGCCGCCGTCGCGATAAGGAGATTCCTTCAGCACCAGTCACCTCTGGAGGCAAGTCCCAGGCCACCCTGTCCAGGATCGAGACCGACAACACCGCCGCCGAGGTCGATGACCACGTCCAGAAGGAAGACGCGGAGCGACCGGATGGACACCGACTGACACGGCGCAAACGAAAGAAGCTTGATCCCAGGTTGAGTAACCTCCCTGGGCATGCACAGGACGAGCAAGGGGCCGCCGGGTGGCCCTCCTGGTTATCGAATGTTGCTGGGGAGGCCATTAAGGGGTGGACGCCCCGCCGCGCTGACACCTTCGAGAAAATTGACAAGGCGAGCTTCCATTTTTTTACGTCCTTAGTATCTTGATTCTTAAATTTGACTGCTGAAAGTGGTGCTTTTATTATGTATTCATTTATTTATTTCTTATTGTATAGATTGGCCAAGGAACATACAGCAATGTCTACAAAGCCAGGGACTTACTGACGGGAAAAGTCGTGGCTTTGAAGAAGGTTAGGTTTGATAACCTGGAGCCAGAGAGTGTGAAATTTATGGCGAGAGAGATCCTTATCTTAAGGCGGCTGGATCATCCTAATGTAGTGAGACTGGAAGGATTGGTGACATCCAGGATGTCTTGTAGTTTATATTTAGTGTTCGAGTACATGGAGCACGATCTTGCTGGGCTTGCTGCGAGTCCTACCATCAAGTTCACTGAACCCCAGGTTAGATTATCAGCATGACATGCCTTGCTTGAGATATCTATCTGACATTGTTTTTGAGCAGGTGAAATGTTATATGCGGCAGTTATTATCCGGATTAGAACATTGTCACAGTAATGGTGTGCTGCACCGAGACATTAAAGGCTCTAATCTCCTTATAGATAATGATGGGGTATTGAAGATTGCTGACTTTGGCTTGGCTACGTTCTATGATCCAAACCATAAGCATCCCATGACCAGCCGGGTGGTAACTCTTTGGTATCGTGCACCAGAGCTTCTCTTGGGAGCTACTGACTACAATGTGGGTATAGACTTGTGGAGTGCTGGCTGCATTTTGGCAGAGTTGTTAGCTGGAAAACCTATTATGCCGGGTAGAACTGAGGTACCATGTTGATTCATGATGAGAAGTGTTAACTATTACTCCTTTTTTTATGCTATGTAGCTACCTTTCTTTGTAGCATTATTGATACTGAAGGATGACTATAAAATGCATGCATGTTACCCAGGAATTTTAGGGTATCTATACCCACACAACATCCTTGTATTGTCCAGGCTATGTCATGCTAAAGAACACATAGATTGGCATGCGTCTATGCTTTTCGATGCTCTATGGCGAACATGTAAATGAAAAGATAAATGAAAGAGTGTGCCACGGTTTACAATGTTAAAGTAAGATTAACACAATCCCTGAACCATAACATCATATTAGCATCAGATGTATGCCAGAGATAAACTTGTCCGTTGCCCCTAATGTTTTCACATAGAATTTCAGACATGAGAATTAAGAAAGGAAATAGGTTTTGGTTTGTAAAATTAGTTTTACTGTTCCCATTGAAATCCTGATCCACATAATCAACCTATTCTCCTAAAACTGTATAAATGATTGTACTTGACCATAAGATGTTTATCATTTATTCTGACCTGTTGTGAACTCCACTGTCCCGTTTTTGGGTATCATACTTGTAAATCAATCAAATAATTGGTTAGTCTACTGTCTGTTACATGCTGAACGCAACCAGAGACATCATACCATACTGCAGGTTATCAAGGCCTAATACACTACTCATGTACTACAGCTAATATGCCAGTAACATATAGTTCAACGTTTCTGTTGGGTCTTATAGGTGCCTATTTTCACTATTTCTGTGGTCTTATGGTTTTTTAACCTCATCAGGTTGAGCAGCTGCATAAAATTTTTAAGCTTTGCGGTTCCCCCTCAGAGGAGTATTGGAAGAAGTCAAAGTTGCCACATGCTACTATTTTTAAACCCCAACAACCATACAAACGTTGCATAAAGGATACATTTAAAGATTTTCCACCATCATCATTGCCATTAGTTGAAACTCTTCTTTCCATTGATCCAGCCGAGCGCTTAACAGCCACTGATGCTCTAAATAGCGAAGTAAGTTTCATGTAACATGAACCCTTTTGTTTATGGTTGATGATCTAGTTGTTTTCCTCTAGTCCAAAGCATTTCACATACAACAATAATGTTGTTAGTTCATCAGAAAAAGTTTGCCCATTGAGTACCTTCTCATGTCATAGTATGAATTATATGTTTTTGTGAAAACTTTACAAATGGAGCTAAGCTATTCTTGTCTATTTGATATCTTTATTGCTATAAATATGCCATTAGGATTTTTTTTCATGAATGCCGTCTTGACTTTTCAAAGTAAAATTAGTGAAGCATACTAGTTTTCTTCATGGCATCTATTGTTTAGATGCATTTTTAATCTTTAGCCTATTTTCAACTAGAGAACTGCAACTTGTAAGGTAGAATGAGGCAATTACTTGTAGGAAAAGACTATTTTGTTTGATTTTAGTTGCAACCTAGGTATGATTAATATTTATGCTCTAGCTTGAGGGGGAGTCTTACAAATTATATACCTTGATTCTAGGAATATAATTTATTTTGATTGTAGAGATTTGATTAAGTCTAGATACTCTCTATATATGTATGCGATTGATGAATACAATTAATAACATATATTTTATTTGCCCTCCTGGTGTAGCTGAGTTGGTACTCGAGTAGGGCTTGCCAACAGAGAGGCATGGTTTGATTCCCGGCAGGTGCAAATACTGTTTCGGGTTATCTCATGCCCCCTCTCTAGGAAGGCCGCTCGGCTAAGGCTGAACAAGCTTGATTTACTCTCTCCCAGAGTGTGTGGGGTCACCTTGGAGGGGCCGACGGCTTCACTTTTTGATTGATGAATAAAATTAATAACATATTTTTTAATTCCTCTAAATTTTTTTAGCAGTAATAATTCCTTTGAATTATTTTTCTATATATATTTACCTGTTCACTTTTCAATTTCACGAGCTATCTTTGTTGGAGCTATTAATTATCATTGTAATCCCGACAACTACAAGAATATTTGGCTGGGATCATCAAGATGATGCTTATTAGAAATAATTGTTACCATATTGTTTGACACATTAAGCTAGTGGTGAAGCACTTGGTGGCAAATGACTGAATTTTATAGAGCAGTAGATGAAAATTCAGAAGTAGTTTATTTATACAAGGACCAATAAGGACACAATCTCAAAGAAGTTGATAAGGAAAAGCCAATCTCACATATGCTAATATACATATTCACAGCCATTTAAATTTTAAAAAAAGCAACATGCCATATTGGAATCACTATGAACTTGCATATAGTTTTATTTTTTATGGTAATACCATGCTTCACTTTGTTCTAAATATGCATAGAAAGAGGGAAAACTTGATGAAATACTTGAAACGATCTGGAAAGCAAATCTGAACTCCGTAGAACAAGACTATTTTCAAATTTTATCTCTTTTCAATTCCAGGTTTTGGGGCAAAAACCTGTCCTACCTGTGCAGTCTGAGATTTAGACATAAATTTAAATTTCCTTCAAAACTTTGAGTTTTAAATTTCTACTTTATTGAATTTCAATAGCCGTTTTAAATGGTTAAAGTTGTTCAGATTTTTACAGAAATCTATTTGGGGTTTTCTTTGGGATAATTTAGGTAATTGTTTTGCAAAAAAATTGGTCTTATAGTTGCTTTATAAAAAGGTTTGGATCTTATGTAATTGATCATCTTTTAGTTCAATAATAATTTTTTACCAGTGGTTTAAGTGAGTTAAGAAGTTGATCTTTCTTGTGGTATGATTTTTCATGTTTCATCAATTTGTATCAAAGCTCAGTGTCGGTGTGACTATTGCCTTCAGTTTGTTCAGTTCTTGTAAGCTCAATCCCTTCAGTGGAATGATTTAGAAGGGTTGCTATATGGATGAGTTATAGTTCTATTTGTTTACATGACCTCCCTTCTCTTCTTCGCACAAGCTGAATTCCACCATCACACTTCTTCCATTGAGATGACTCGGTTTTCCACCTCCGCTATCAATGCGAGACAACTTCTGCAACAGTTGTGGTTGTGATTGTTGCTCGCACCATTGTTGTCCTCACCCTCTCATTCACCATAGCCTCCTCATCCCTATTGTCTACCTCTTATCTGCAACAACAGGGAAACAACAAGCCGCCCACAACCTCCTTTGAAGACCAAACATCTGAACTTGTGATTACTTTTTTTTTCCTATTGTCTTTGCCTGACACATTCACAAATTCACTGCTTCTTGCCTCATTTCTGGCAACCACAACAAACAAACTTGCTGATGGAAATCAGTGAGCCTCCGGAGCGATTCCGGTGATTTTAATTATCTATTCCCAATCGAATCGAGCTGTGCAATTATATAATTTCATAAATGATTATTGAACACATGAATATAAATCAATGAAGAATTTAAATAAAAAATTTATTCCATAAAACTAACCTCTTGTAGTTTCCCTCCTTTTTGTGTATTTGGGATGCGTAGAAACCATAGCCTTATAGTACGAGACTTCTATCTACGGTAGTGTGTGGGCACTCCAAAATACAAACTTAGAAATACAATTTTATACTCTACATGGTTTTCAACATTTGATAACCTAGAGTCTTATCTTTTTAAGCAAGATGAGATCCTTTATTTATACTCCAATTTCTCAAATCATTGATGGATTAATTGATTGATCAAATCCCATCAAAAATGATAATTTTAAATCTCAAAACTTATCTTTTAGTTGTCAAATAATATCTAATATATATTCCCAATATATTAAATATATTTTTGACATCCTTTTTGGATATTACTTTAATTATCCACAATATATAATTTTCTTATAATTATATATTCAATTTAATTAATATCTCATATTATATTTATTTCCAAGCCCCTTGAAGTTATGGAAATGATTTTCCATCTTCACATATGATTTCCAAAGTATATTTTTTTAGCCCATCTTTCATTTGGAAGGTGTGCTAGGACCATGGATCCATAATAAAAAGCTCCAATAAATTGGATAAATAATTAAACTTTTTAATTAATTTGTCCAATTTATTAATTACATTATTACTCCACTAAAAATATGGAATTGCACTCTTCTTTATTATAGAATATTTTACTCTATTAAAAGAATAGTCCATTGATATAAACATTACATACGAGATTAATCCTCTATAGACAATTTGTAATTGAAGTCATAAATTTTCCATTTACCTCTCCAATTGCTTCTTATCCTCATTTATCATTAATTCACTAGGGAGTGGTTCAATTTATAATCCAATTATAAATTAGTTGGGCCCAACACTCAGCTCTAGAATTAATAGATGAGAGAATCATCTCTCTACTTCTGCGCGGGAAGGAATGGATTCCATGTATGTGAATTCATATTCCCAGCCATTCATTTCAAATGCAAGTGTTGAGTATGCGCAATTGCAAACTTTAAACAAACAAATTAAGAATTACATTTAAATGAACAGGAGTCTATAATCACTTCAAATTAAGATCTTTCCATATATGATCATCTTTATGATTTAATTTTAAATTTCATAGAAATAACAGAATTTATTTTGAAATGTCTAATTAAATTGGTCCTAGTCCTACATAATCTCATTATATATAAATACCCCCCTCTAGATGTCTCCATATCGAAGGTCCGGATAAGACGTCACATTCATAATGTTCATGGGCCGCATCAGTTATGCTTTAATTTAAGTTTATTATCTGTGATCTTAATCCTCTTGTATATATAACAAATATATATACTAAAAACATGGTTACATCCAATAAACTAGGGATTTTAGTATGATATTCAAGACAAGAAATTTCATGCAAACATGTTCAATAATGAATGCCACTTTTATTAATTATAAAAACATAGTACGATTACAATGCTTTAAGGGGACTATCCCCAACACTTGCACCTCCGGGCTGTGTGCTGTGCACACCTTCATAGCTGCCAGTGAACTCACCTATGTGCTACATCAATTTGTGACATTGTGAACCACTGAACCCTTCCTGCCATCTGCACGCCATCTCTGCCCTCTCACATTGCTTGAGCGGAATCCTCCACACTTTCCTGCTCGCTTGATCTTCATCTCACCATGACCCAACTCCACCCAACTGCTTCACCATCTGCTGCCTTCTCCAACACTACAGAATGTTTCTGATTGTTCATGAGCATCTTGTTCATCAGGGAAAATTGGATTCAATCTGTGATCCAGTTTGATTTAGCCAAAAAAGGAAGACAAGAATCAGTGATTAAACAAAAGGAAAATGAAATAAAGGAGAGCATAGTTATTTAACTCCTAATTTATGTAAATATTAGTTAAAATTTCAAATTAGAGAGTGTGCTAAATTATTGAGTGACATTTGAGTCTCTATCTTTGTGTATTAACTTTGTTTGTCAACGGAGAGTTACACAGCAGCAGGGCAGGAGTCAACCTAAATAACATTAGGCTGAGTGCTGTCATCTGAAAGACCTCGAGATTCACCTGGAATTTCCACATTTGGATTCTTGGCAGGGAGAAAAAGAAATATGGTCAAAAAGCACACCTTGCTACATTCACCTTCATGAAACTGGTCTGTCCTGAGCGAGAATACGCCCTTTCTGAGCCCTTTTGAAGTTCAAGTGGAAAAAGCCAATGCGAGTGCCTCATCAAAATGAAAGTCGGATAGGACCTCTTACAAAGATTGTCCTCTTACAAAGATTGTTCCATCTCTAGATTAGAACAATATTTTTTGACTCATTGGAAGGGATGACAAAAAAGAAATAGAAACAAAAGCAAAGATGGATATTTGTTAATTTCTCGCATATTAGAGAGGCTGCCCAAGAAAGGACAAGAAAGAAATAGCGAATTTTGCAAGGCAAGCAGTACTTATGCCTGAAACGATGACCAAAGGAACTGTTAACACTTGCTTGGAGTCAAGTTATCATTGGTTGGGGGAATGACATAATCTGATATATAGAGATAAACATAGAATTTCCATAAAATTTTGAATTTTGAATTCTTGTAATTTTATTGTTTTTTAATAATTGTTTTAAATTTTTAAAGTTGTTTATATTTTTAGAAAAGTTTGGTAGGGTTTTTCTTGGAATAAGTTAGGTTGAGATTTTACAAAAAAAAAAAAATGGTCTCATGTAATTCATCATATTTCAGTTTTTTAATATTTTTCCTATTTGATGAGTCAATAATTGAAGCTTTTCTGTGGTAAGATTTCTTGTGCTGCATCACCCACTCAATGCCTCCAAAGAAACATACCGAACTAACTCAATTAGTGTGCTTTTCAAGTTTTCTATTTGTTGCTCAGATTTTCCATTTTTGTAAATTCTGGTCCTTAACTTTTGTTTGCATATATCAATATATATATATATATATATATATATATATATATATATATCACAATACAAAAATGATATGGAACTGGTACCAAAAAACCCCTAAAATATGGACCAAACTGAAAAAAATCCATTTGGCCAGATAAAGTTAGATTAGTTCTCAGGTTCCGGTCCTTTTTAAATCCAAATCAATTCTGGGCTGGTAACACAAACTGATGTCAACCCTATTTAAAGTGTTTTGGCACATATTATGACTAGTTTTTTTTTGGGAATATGCTGAAATCCTTACCTGCCTGGATATTGTAGTTCTTCAATACTCCACCATATGCGTGTGAACCATCAAGCCTGCCAAAATATCCACCAAGCAAGGAGATGGATGCTAAACTGAGGGATGAAGAAGCAAGGAGGTATTATCATTATGTTCTGTTGATTTCTTTAGTCACATTGAATCAGAGAAACGAAGATCAGGCACTAATCTGTTTTCCAAAAGCTTCTTGTGTTCTTATTCATTAAACGACTAAAATGTAACTTCAAGGAGATTCCCTATACACCCTCACCACAACTTGAATATTTACTGCTTCTAAACTGTTAGGAATAGTTTGTAATATATGAATGCAGAAGATATAAATGGACTGTCAATGACTTGGTGGAAGCATTATATTATTGCATACTTATTCTTTGTAGCCAATCTTGTCAATTTTGTGCAGGTTGAAAGCTGCTGGTGGAAAAACCAATGTTCATGGAGTAAAGAAGACACGCACGAGGAATCGAGCAATGAGAGCAATTCCTGCCCCCGAGGCTAATGCTGAAGTCCAAGTCAACATGGATGTGAGTGAGACAAACTGTTACCCTCTACTGCATCTTGTTATGGAAAGTAAATGAAAATTGATCTGCGCTAAGCATGCCACATTGCTATCTTTAAATTTAATCATCTCTGGTCCAATGATATCACATTCCATAGCTAACAATTCTTCTACCTAGGCAGAACATATAACTCGAAGTCATGTTTATTCCAACTATATAAGGTGCTTACATAGATTGTATCCTTCCATTGAACATTTAAACTCTGTGGCTACTATATCACTAATTTATTCATCAACTAGAATTTGTTGATCTTCATTTATCATCACATCGGCAACTGTAATTGATTCAACTTATCTACTATAAAATCTATTATTTGCCGTTGTACATATGAATATAATTAATCTATTTTATTTTTTATTTTTATCATTTTCATATATATATATAAGATTTTTAGCCTGCACACCCATGGCGACCCTCGACCCTCAGCATAGAGGGTCGGCCACGCGGGTCGCCCATCAGGCCACGAATGAGTGTGCAGGCTAATAAATCTCTCTCTCTCTCTATATATATATAAACATTTCATACTTGGGCAACAAGATGGAAAATAAACAACAAAGAAAAGAATGTTTTGTTGGATCAGTGATATTATCAGGAAAAACAATATATATATGTATATTACTTTTCTTTTAGCCTCAAGGGGCTCAAAAGCTTCTTTCAATTTCAATAATTCATTCATTACAAACGAAATTTACTTTATCCCCAAAGTTTACCAAAATCCACTTCCCCACATATAGTTAAAAAAAAAAAACTTGAATAAATCAAGGTATTTAAAATTCTCATAGAAATGTCTTATCCATTCATTTTAATTATTCGCCATGCATTTTCATATCATTGAAATTGTAGTTTATGAGTTCAATTTAGTTCCGATTAACCTAAACCTTTAGATTTTGAAGGTTGCAATTACCAAGATAGAGATGGAATCCATAAATGGTTGTTGTTCTTGTATCTGCAAGCAAGACAGGATCTAACTAGCATCTGCTTCTAGTAGTATATGGTTTTCGCTGAACATGAGGTTAACTTAATCAATTATGGAATTGTTGTATGCTGAACACGAGTATTAGGACTTGTCAAAATATTTTATAGTAATTAGAGGGTGATATACAACATTTGTATAGATTCAGTTAGTTCAGATGGAAGGTGAATATTTTGCTCCTAGGTTTTAAATACCTGAGATGAACCATTCTGTAGAGAGTTGACGCCACTATTTCAAAACCTCATCACAAGCAGATGATAATTTGGAGAAAGTTTTAAGTTTTAACAGTTGACTAAATAGAGAGGTGGGAGATGAAGTTCCGACAGGAATGTTGGATTAATGAAATCCTAGGCTTAGGCTTAGATGAAGAGATACAAGAACCAAGAGTCTCACGCAGTGTTCCCTTTCCGTTCCTCCTCTCTTCTTCGTTGTCCTCTTCTTCTTCTTCCTTCTTCCTTCTTCCTTCTTCCTTCTCTCTTCCTCCTATTCTTCTTCCACTTCCTTCCAACGGTTGCCTACTGCCACTCATTAGTCTAGTTCTAAAAAATATTATTACTGAACCTTAATACAAAATTTTAGAAATGCAACCTTTAATCACCCTGAAGTTTATTCTGCCTTGTTATTTTTTCTTCTTGATCTAAACCCATATATGTAAACTATACTATTCTTAATTACTCTCTCTATCTGTGATAACTAAGGTTAATCGATGTTGATCTTGCTAGAGAAGTATCTAATTGAGTTTCTATTGTTAGAGTTGAATATGAAATGAGTTTTAATGCCCTGACAACTAAAAAGCACCCATCTATAAATTTTTCTTTAAAATAACCAACGAGCAAGTTATGTGATTCTGCAGAATATCTAGGTTATTTTCACAAAATTTTGGGGGCAGTTCACACGACAAACATAGCGCATCTTTGCTATTGTTGTTGTTTATTTTAACTATTCCCTAGAAGCAGACTTGTTCACTGTTCTAACTTCTCGTTGTTACAAGGCCATCAAGATTTTGCGAAAAAAATCTAAATGCCTTGTGAGTTGGTAAATTATAATTGGAGGAAATTCAAAGTGTTAAATGAGGTTGTGTTTCAAATAGAATCAGTCTTGCCAGCTTCTGAATCTCTTAAGATTTTTTTTGCTCTCCGACACTTGTATCTGTATTTAAGTTAAATAGTAATTATTCTATAGTGGTTGATGACCTTCACATTATATTGTGAAAGACAGCTTACTTTTTTAATGAATATGTCTGTATACTCTATGATTAGTGCTATTGACATGCAACTTCCTTTGGGAGTTACATTTTCGATGTTTGTTTCACCTTCCTCTATTGATGTTAGCAGAGGTGGCGTATGATTACTCGTTCTAATGCAAAGAGTAAGAGTGAGAAGTTCCCACCACCACACCAGGATGGAGCACTTGGTTATCCTTTAGAGTCATCGCATCACATGGACCCTTCATTCGACCCCCCAGAAGCTTCATTCAGCACAGTATTCCCCTATCAGAAAAGTGAAGTTGCAACATGGTCTGGACCCTTGGTTGACCCAGTAGCTGTAGGTCATCCCAGACGAAAGAAAAAAACTGCAGTGAGTCATATGTCAGGTAACTTAAAACAGCTTTCTGCTGCTGATCCTATCAAGGATACACAAAAAGACTTGGCATCACTCAAATTAGATGAGACGCAGGCCATCTGAGCAGGTAAGTTGTTAATTACTTGAGCATTTTAGAATGTTGGTGCAGTTAAGAACTCCACTTAATTAAATTGCAGACTTAAAAGTAGCATCCTGAACACCTTATTCGATCTCTCCGATGGCTCTGTTGTCTCTGTATCGAGAAGAGTCTGTTGGCACTATGTATATTGTTGTTCTTTTCCTCTTCTTTTCTCTCTTCCATTTTGATTCCCTTATTAGAACCGCACTCTGGCATTCAATATCGAGTTAATTGTCTGGAATCCTGTAATTGTATTTTTGTGCTCCTGTCTTGCTCCCCTACCCAGGCTGTTTTAGATTAATGTTTAAGTGCTGTTATCGAATATGTAATAAACCTTATTCATATTCTGGGATAGCACCTTGGTGTAATCTTTTTTATTTGTATTTTTTTTTT
>JBAMIE010000055.1:7246398-7258267 GCA_037177295.1 Kaempferia parviflora
AAAAAAAAAACTGAATGAGACTTCTACATGGATGAGGACCTCATGACCTCCGTCAAATGACTACGTTTTATTAGAATGTCCAAACATTTTGAATTCAATACGTAATGCAATGCAAATAAACAATCAAATCCGAAAAGGTGAAACTGTAAACAATTAGATCATAAACCAATCAAACCAGCATCCGTTCCGGCCACAATCACTCACCGCAGTCGCATCGCATTCCAATCAGCTTCCTTAGCTGAAGCAAGAGCTGCCATGGCCTGCAAACACCCCCATAAAAATTTAAAACTTTGGTTCTAACAAAGAAAAAGTTCACCATGCGATTTTTACAGAGCGTTATCAACAGACAAGAAATTCACTTGTGCAACCAGACCATAACAACGAAATTCAGGGCTACTGCTTATATCCCAAAGGAAATTAACATTCCGGCAAAGTAAATGGGGAAAAAAATATCCCAAAGAAAAAAAAAATAGGAACAATCGAAGGCAACGGGAGAGACCGATTGCACGCGACTGGAATCGAGCTGACGGTCTTCGACCCGATCGGTTAGCTTGTCGAGGGCTTTGCTCTGCTGCTGCAAGTCCTTCGAATCGACAGCTGCCGTCGCCGCCGCCCCATCGCCGCCCTCCATCGCCGCCACTTAGGGTTCCAACTTCCAAGACTGCCGACTCCCGGAAAGGGCGTTCTGGAAAGCACATGAAAACGCACCCATAAATAGCTCTTCCATGGCTCGGCCTAATTGATTGCGGTCCAAATCAAGTCCAATTTGAACCGACTCGGGTCGAATCTAATGTCCACTATTTCATCGATCCAGAACAAAATAAATAAGTATTTATTAATTTAATTTATTTTTAATACCCGAACCCTAGAGATCGATTATGTAGCCGATGGGTTACTAGAGATCGACGAAGGCAAGAGGACGGGCTCCATCATCGGCGATCACCGGAATCGGAGACCTCCTTTGTTCCCTGTCTCCTCGCCGATGGAGATCTCGCCCTCTGCTTCTACTGCCGGAGTCACTGAGAGGAGGGGCATTCCCGGAGCTTCCTTCGTTGAGGACGTTGAGACTTATCTCAAGCAATCCGGTCTCGATGTCAACTCCTCCCTAGGTTTCCTCCAGGAAAGGTATCTTTCTTTTGGCTCCTTCTTCCTTTATTTGTTCCCATCTGCTGATTTGCTTCTATGCCGCGGGGCTGGATGCGATTGACCGATTGAGACTGCCGCTCTGATCGGGATTTCTGATGCTTTATTTTCCGTTATTGTTTCTCTTAAACATCCAGTATACTTGAGCTTCTGTTTCTTTAAACAAAGCGAGCTTCGAATAATTAGACACCTGTGGTTGTTAGTTTTGTAAACAAGCGGTCTTATTATTCCTCTCAGGCTTCAACAGTACAGAGTCGTGGAGATGAAACTTTTGGCTCAGCAACGGGATCTTCAGGTTGGTTACTCTTTTTTGTTTCCCCTTTTCTTAAGCTGTTGTTGATGTGCTGTATGATGTTTCGTCTTACTTGTCTAATCAAACTTCTTCTTCTTCTTCTTCTTCTTCTTCTTCTTCTTCTTCTTCTTCTTCTCTCTCTCTCTTTTTTTTTTTTTTTTTTTTTTTTTTTTTTATATATTTTATCTTCCTCACTATACTCCAATTATAAAAGATAATTTTTCATTGAATTTCAGAGAAGACCACCAGTAATGGTCAATGGATAACTTAAGTTTGGATAAAAAAAGATGAAGGTGCATGAAAATTTGAAAGAGTATTAAACTAAAAACAATATGATGACCATGGATGTTGACCACATTTGTTTTAAGAATTAATGAGAAGTCCCTAAAAAATGAAAGAGACAAGATTTAATCAAAGTATAACCAAAGTATTCATAAACCTATGATTTGATCCTATGTTGATATGTTCCTCCTACCATTCCTTGGTTGGATCTTAATCCATACAATAATGACTTAATGGAATAAACTTACATTTGTTTGTTTAAAAGTTTGACATTAAGAAATGGACATCTTTATCATACCATTATATGAGAAGGAAGGTTGTGAGAGCATGTTTGCAAGTTTCCTTAGTTTAGTGCAGGTGACACTGCGAACAATGAATGATGAGGTGGGGGATGGAGATGAGTTCAAAACCATGAGGTAGGCATGTGGTTGCAGTAGCGCACATGATTCTGAGCCGTCAAATTTTAACCTCAAGCCAATTGCAAATTCCGCCATGTATCATGCCTAGGAAACCCAATATCACGGGCTTTAAAGGTATAATCAAAGAACTTGAATCAATTGTGAATGTGTAATGGGTGGAGGAACAAAGAAAAATCTACTTAATACAATTAAAGATGACTTGAAAAGATTTGAAAGAGTGATGTAGCCTCACATAGAGTTCAAAGGTAAGTTAGCTCTGAATAGCCAGGCTTACAGTTTTATTTGTTTATTTTTTAATAATAATAATAAAAAAACAAAGATTGTCTAGTTATTGTTGGTCTGAGATGCTTCTAAAAGTAGCTTTTTGTGACATATTATTATCAGTTGTCCCAGATTTGTGGAAGCTAACTTTTGTAAATAATTTATAGGCAAAGATACCAGATATTGAGAAGTGCTTAGATGCTGTTGTTATGTTGGAGGCAAAGAAAGCCGCTGGGGAGGTTTGTTTCAAAAAATTTATTATTCTTCTACTGTTTATGCAATTTATGCAAGTTAGGATATTTCTATATCTTCTTAACCACATGTTTCAAAATCTACCAAATTATCAACTTAATGACAAATCCATCACCAGCTTTCCTTGAATCAGTTTGAAGGATAATGGCTGGATGAACCAGAAATAGGACCGTTTGATGACATAGTCTCCTTGTGAATCCTTCCTATTTTGAGGCAATTTCCAACTTTCCTGTTCTATATTTTCTCCATCTTTGGTTTTGCTAGGACGTGAGTTTCCATATCTTGAATCCATTATTGTGCAACCTTGAACATTGTTATCATGCCATTTAAGGTTTTATTATATGTTTTTCTTGCTTGGTTACATGTAAAGATATCTAACAAAATGCTTTACCAGAAAGGAGGATTTGCAATAGAAACTGTAATTTATATCATGGAGATGTATATAGACAGAGTTTCTATTGTATAGATTATAGAATCTGATATTTGATCACCGTCATAATATGTCCATGTATGGTTATGGACTTAGTTTACCATGTTTGCTCCTGTGAGCTGGTTTTTTGTGGAGAATTGTGATTTATATGAAAGTACAGCGGCTTGAAGGGGAGCCTTAGCGCAACAACAGTAAAGTTGCTACCGTGTGATCTAGAGGTCATGGGTTTGAGTCTCGGAAACAGCATCTTGCAAAGCAGGATAAGGCTGCGTACAATAGACCCTTCCCCCGAGACCCTATATTGACGGGAGCTTTGTGCACATACTGTCCTTTATGAAAGTACAGAAGCTTCAAGATCAGTTTATCCATTGTGTTTCATTATTAGACAGATTGACCCTAACCTTTAGAGGCTTTAGAATAATGATTAGAACAAAAGTTTATTTTATTTCTGGTATTGAAGCCTTTAATAATCTGCTCGAACTTGGAGATGTTTGTCAACTACGTTTACCTGTTAGTAATTCATTACAGTTAGCCTGTATTTATAGGTTCTAAATATTATATTTTAACTCAGAAATGGTACATTAGTAGAATACTGAAAATCATATTCTGTAGTTACATGAAGTACAACTTGTCCTGAATGAGCTTTCCTAAGATTATTCTTAGGATGCTTTTATGAACATCTTACCTTATATAATTCATTCTGGTAGTTTTTGAAGTTTTTAGATTACTACACAGTCGTGGAACGTTAGCTGAACCACTGGTATGGACGAGTAGACTAATCTATATTTCTACTCCTTTGTTAATTTCTTTTTTTTATCACAGGTGCAATTAACTAAAACACATTAACGTATCTATCATGTATTTCATTGCACCAGTCTTTTCTTCTTTGGTTACATACTCAATGAAACACTGTAACTTGAAGCAAACTTCAGAATCTTTATCCGTAAGATAAAAAAACAATACTGGGCGGCCAACAATTGGGATTATGTATATGAATTTTTCCCTTTATCCTTGAGTTCCTTCTTTGTTAGCTTTCTTGAATGTGGTACCGCCACATTAGTGGCCTCCTCACGATAGCCAATGCCATTGAGAGGGTGTATAACAGGAACCCAAATTGACAAGTGCATGGGCTGGAGTCCGCAGAGGTGATGAAATCCCCTACCGAGTTTAGAGCCCCCCGACCACTACCGTCATTATCCTTTACACTTACCAACTAAGCTAGCCCTGCCCTTGTTAGCTTTCTTGAAGTTCATACTTTTTGTGGTCTGTATAACCTTCAGCGTATTGAATTAATTGCAGGCACTCATAGCAGATTTTGAAGTGGCTGAAGGTATTTATTCACGTTCAAAAGTTGAGGATAATGATTCTGTTTGCCTCTGGTTGGGAGCTAATGTAATGCTTGAGTATTCCCTAGAAGAGGTTGGTCAGAAAAGTGGCATTCTTCATTCACCTAATATACCCTTATTGTGATAACCTTCCAGCTCTGATATATTTTATTATTCATAGGCAAAATCCCTCCTAGAAAAGAACTTGGAAAATGCTAAAGCGAGCTTAGAAGTTCTTGTTGGTGATCTACAATTCTTAAGGGATCAAGTGACCATAACTCAAGTAAGTTCTGCATGAAAAATATAAAACCAAGAATGAATTTTGGCAAACTCATTTAACTTTATCCATGACATTGTAATTTGATACAGGTGACTGTTGCTCGGGTGTACAATTGGGATGTTCATCAGAGAAGAATTAAGCATGCGGTAAAAGAACCCGAATCCTGAAAAAAAAATTTCTGTATTAGCTTCCAGAACTAGCAATAACTGCTTCGTTGTTGTCAAGCTTAGACGTAGCATTTTGTGAATGTTGGAAGGGGGTTTTTATATCTCATTTCTTGTTTACAGAGATTTGTGTCAGTGCAAGATTCTTATCAGACTTGTTACGAGTTTAAAATCATGATTCTTGCTAGATGATTTATTTGAAGTGTGAATGTCTGTCATCCTCTTCACTTGCTGAAGATGCATAATGAGCCTCTTATCCTCTAGTTTCAGCTTTTAACCAATCTTGTAGACAGATTAGATATTCCCTATTTGCATCCAGCACTTTCTTTTCCTGTACTTGAGCAACAATGCGATACAACTGTTATCGTCGGAAAGTTAGTTTGATCATGTCTTGGAAATGATATGCTTACACCATGGAAGAACATCAGGATCATGGAAATCCATTTTCATCGTATAAAGCCAAGTGGTTATATCCCAAGTATCACAAAGACGAATAATTAACTTGAGTAGAACAACTTGTTCTCCATTTTATCCTTGAGCATTTCCAATGTGAAACTCCGGGCGTTTAGTTTACATATTTTTTTATTTTTATTTTTTAAAAAATATACATTTTCTAAAAAATAAAAAATAATTTTTAGACATTTTTTATTTTTCTAAAAAATACTATTTATTTTTTTAAAAAATAAAGATGAAAAATATAAATCAAACACTATTTTATGAAAAATACGTATTTTTTAGAAAATAAAAATGAAAAATATGTAAATCAAATGTCCCCTTAAAATTTTCAATTATAGCCGACAGACTAGGTAAGGTTATCATATAACTAATTCATGTTCTTCAATTTATGTCAATTGAAGAGAGAAATATTTTTTTTCTTATATTAAATAAGATACATTGTTATAAGAAAAGGGTATATGTTAACTATATAAAATTAAAAAATTATATTTTAAAAAATTATATAATATACTATTGAGATAGAGCATTAATTTAGGATGAAAATTTAGAATTTTAATGAGTTTGTTACAATGAAAACATCTCTATCAAGACAAATTATGTTTGTATTTTTAATTTGACATTTTCTCTTTTTCAATTCAATGTATCTATTTATGCAAACAAAATCTATTATTTAATCCATAATAAATGGTTATTTATTTTTTTTATGCTCAAAATTAGATTTATATTCTCTAAAAACATAATTTGTGGTTCGACTTTGCGGGAGTTGTGCCCCTATGCAAGGCAAAGGATTCTAAGCGAATGTGGAATCTTTCTAAGAATTTTTTCATTGTCATATCATGTCATGTTAAAAGTAAAGAACTACATATATTTTTCACTATTAAAAAATCTCTCAACAACTTATTCGTGGTTCCCATATTTTTTAAACTCTCACATATCTCTCTCTCCTAATTAAAAAAAAAAATTATTCACTATCTTATTTATATTTTATTTTAAAAAAAATAAAAAAAAAATAAATGAAGAAGCAACTCCCACTACAGATGCCCTAAAGGATAAAATTGGATGATATTTTTATTCATCAAGTTGCCAATATCAGGTTAAATGCTTGAGCATTTCACCCACGTTTAAGGTGATAGAATGATTTAGTTTACAATTTGGCATATAAAACAAAGGAAAGGAAGATAAGTGTTTACAAGAAACAGTATATCCCATTTTGGCCCTAATATACTACCTTACATAGTTAAGTTGACCTCCTTATTGATTTGTCGTCAAATAAGTTAACCTTGTCTCTGATGCCACATGCCCCTTTTATGGAACAAGGTACTCTCGTTTAGTAGCCTCCAGTTAGAAGAGATTTTTTGTGACTTTCTAGTTTCTCTTTTACTCTTTAGTTTACAATTTGAGTAGTTGAGAATCACCTTCTATGAATGTTGTGCTTTGCTTCTTAAGTCAAATTAATGTGATTTTTTTTTGTTAATCCAAGTATCTAAGTCTTTGTCCCAATTAATCTTGGAGGTGGGCCACTTTTTCCCTTGTTAGCCCACCAAATAAATTCAAAAGCACAACGAGCTCTTAACATGACAGCTTAGTAGTCCTAGTAGTTTGAGCACGACAAACATAATATTGCCCTGTTTGGAAATCGAACCCTAAATGGATAGGAAATAATTCTGGAGGCGGGCAACCTTTCTTTTGATTCACCCACCAAGTAAATCAGAAAGCACGGTGGCTCCTGACATGACAGCCCAACAGTCCTAGTAGTTTGAGCATGACAGACGTAATATCGTCCTGCTTGAAAATTGAACCCTAGATGCATGGGTAAACTATCCTACCTCTTATTGCTAAACTATGCCGAGGGAGGGGCAATATATATGTTTCACATAGAAGATGAGGTGGATTTGAAGTCATATTGTTAGTTGCAATTTATACACTACCTTTCTTGGATTAGTAACCCTACCTCATCGACTTATTTGATAACCCCAAAGGGTTGTGAGTTTTTTTTTTTTACCAATTGGGTCGTCCCATGAGGATGGTCTTTAAAGTTCATAACTACTTCTCTTATTACACGACGCTTACATAATTTTTTTTTTATTTCACCCCAATATTACTACTTATCCTCCTCTTACTAAATAATTTTTGGATATCAAAAGGTTCTCCTCATGGTAATATTAATATAATCGATTTACCTACTTTTACTACCAATTTCGCTACAACTGCTGCTCTAGACAAAGGTGACAATTGAAGAGTTGGCGAGGAAACTAAAGACATGAAAGAAATTGATAAAAACATACTTAAGAAGAGTAGTGGATGCGAAGAGAAATGACCAATATGAGCTTAGAGAATTTGTATGTCTAACACTCCAACATGTACATTCTCCACTATCCCAATCAATGTTAAATCGTTTACGGATTTAACCCTTGGGGCAACGGTACAATGGAAGGATACTAAATTATTATCTAAGTATTTATGATTCAATCCTTATTTATGACATTTGTAGAGATTTTTTTCTCCAAACGAGGATGCACAACTACGGAATATTGGGGCTTTGAACTATATACCGTGAGCGCTTTCAAATTTATCCAAACAAACAATTGAAAACTTTTATACGATCGAACCGATCATCCCAAATTGAGGATGTATATTCAAATCCGCGGCAGCTGTAGAATCCGATCCGTAACCGTCACTAAGCGAATATCCAAACAAACCTTAAACGGGTCGGTGTCATTGGCATCCATCGCCATCTGTCGGTGATGGAAGAAGAAGGCTCCATCGTTTTTTGGTTTCTCGAAGTGTCTTCTGCTCCTGATCGCCTCGGTTCCAATCTCCGATCATCTCTCTATTGCTCAGCATGAGGAAGATGGTTCTGATCGAACAAGAACCGGACGCCGAGGGAAGCCGGGAAGCCCCTGCAGACGCCTCATCTGGTGACGCTCCGGCGGACGTGGGAAATGGCGGCGACGAGGAGTCCTTTGAGAATGCCCTGACAAAAGAGAAGTTGAGGGAGGTACGGCCTTTTGATCTCTTCTTTAATGCGCTTTTGACCAGGGATTTAAGTTCTGCACTGTCGTCTTGTCTTGTGGGATTTGTCTGTTAACTCTGCAATTCTTATTTTTCTTTTTCTAATTGATGTTGTGACTTAATTTGCCACGATTAGAACCTTATCGTCTTATCCCCTTTCAATATGACTTCTATTTTTGTTCCATTTTTGCGTTCTTGTTCCACATTCTGTATTTGTTCATATTGCTAACTAAACAAAATGGGTTTTCGCTTTTGCAGTTGATAATATTGCTGTCTTGTTTAACTGGATGCTTGGTTTCTCCAATAAGAAAAATCTTTGGATTTCTGTCAAACGATTTGATTTTTAGTGTTAATCATTGAACTATATTCCATGTCGAACTAAGTTGATTAGGACCGTGCTGTGAATTAGGAACACGGCATGGTTACTGTTCAATTTTTTGCTTGATTTTCTGAATGGGTTTTATTCCTTTCCTTGGTTCTGTGAACTTGCGAATAAATTAACTTTGCACTGTACAAATATCCTTAACATGCTACCTTTACAAAAGCCACAATTTTTTTTTAATTAAGTTAGTCCATGAATAACTATTATTCAGTATTCATCCAATCAAAACTATGCACATGAGTGTCTGGTAAAAAGAAGCCTGTTTTGAATTGGGTTCTGTAAATAAACATCACGCACACTTGTTCTATCAATCTTAAGTTCATGTCAGCTGTAACTAATGAGCTACTGTCAATTGAACATTGTGTGAAGAGATGACTCATAAAAAAAGCTTGTTTCTAGTAGTGTTCCTGAATTAACTATTTCAATACATGTAGTAGCATTGTTTATAACTTACTTTCCCATAGACATGCAACAACTAAGAAGCTGCTTTTATGCTTCTATATTGAGGAATTTTCATTCCTTTATGCTGCAGAAAGCTCTTATGTAATCAAATGATGCAAAGGAAGAAGGGAACAAACTCTTTAGGAATGGTCAATATGCAGATGCACTCTTGCAGTATGAATATTTCTTGTGAGCTACCTTCATCTATAGATGTATGTTCTGTGTCTCATGGAAACCGGGCAGCATGTTTCTTGAAATTGGTAGGTCATTCTTTATGTGAAATTTATTTCAATATTATTCGTAACTTACTCTTTTTGTCTGTTAGCAACGGTGATTCCTTAAGGTTACTGTTGGGAGACTTACCAGGCAAATTTATGCAAATAGGGAATCAAGTTTTGATTTGTGAATTATAATAAAATTTGCTAATTGTCTTATTTTATGTGTCAAATGTTTGGTAATCTTTTATTTTGTAGTCTCTCCTAATAAGAAGAAAGGGTTTTAAAGTACTTGGATAATTTTTCTAATTTAGTAGAGTTTTATATTTCTAAATCATAGTTGATACTCTGTAATCTACAATTGTTAGGCATGGGTGACTGAGTTGAGCCCATAGGGAAAGAGGAGATTGGGCTCGGTACGTGGATTTAAGACGAAGCTAAGCCCGAGAAACTTAACATGATATCCAGAGTTAGAGGGTGCTTTGAAATAGCATTCAGAATTTGAAAATGCTTGGGAGTCGGAGACAAAACCATGAGGTATGTCTAGACCCAGAGAGTGTTCAGGAGGCAGGTCTAGAGCCGAACAGTAAGAGAAGTTTATGTTTGGTTTGGTTTGGGGGCAATAAAACCAATTGTTAATTATCATTATGGGTGTAGGCGTCGGGTGGCCATTGAAAGGTAATAATGGTGGTTGACGACTATTACAAATGGAGAATATTAATGACTTAAAGGGTGTTGTTTCATAATAATAGCTATAAAAGAAAGGTCATAATTCATGAAGGATGCAGGCAGATGCTCAATTCTCACACGTTCATCTTTCTCATTTCTACTATAGTTCTACTATTTTCTGCTCTCATCATTTGACTTAAGCATCGGAGGACCCTTGCCTCGACTAGACCGACACCCTCTGACTTTGTGTTGACTTGGAGCAGGAATCTTCTACTTATGGAAAAGGCGAGAAGCGCTTGACATCAACGTTCAAGAAGTATTCGGCTGGGAGCTTCCAAATTTTGCCGTAGCATAATTGGTGTCGTCTATGAGAACTAGAGCTAAGACGTTAACATTGAAATGGAGGGGGAAGGGTGACCACACACCTAGCCAGATGAATGGGAAAATTGAAGCGGAACATAATCTCAAAGTCCTACTTGAGGTCACTCCTTTGTTTCTCCATCCATGACTTCCACTACCTCTGTTAGGTCCCTTATTGTGGTGAACTTTTACTTAATCATTGATGTCAATGCACGGTGGGACGACTCCGACGTTCTTGACATTGATACTCAGTGTTTCACAGAAGAAATGTAAGAGATGTGAGAATCGTCCCAAATGTTGAAATCACCATTGAAGATGAGAAGAAATACTGCTTTTCAGATGATGATGTTGGCAAGCGCGGGATCGAGTGGGCTGCGAGCCGGGTCCAAGCCAAGTGGGTTGTAGGCGTCGTATGACAGCCTGAGATCAAGCCCTAGCAGGAGCAACCCGATTAAGAGGGTGTCATGGCGGCAAAGGTGGGAGAAGCTCAATTAGCGAACATGTGTTGTGGGTGGTGGTGCCTAAGATCTTGAAGATGGACAAGGTGTCGTTGATCGGCGACGTTATAGTCCACATCACTAAGTTGCAGCAAAGTGTTGGGGACATGGAGGCTTCTCGCGCTTCCAAGTGCATGAAGCTCTAGGAGGCGCAGCTGGTGAGGAAGTCGTAACTCGTGTAGGTTGCACGTTGAGAGCGCACTCGGTGAGGAACATCATCCATGCCTTGAAGCAGTTGGAGGTCGAAGTGGTGAACTCTATGGCCACCATGGGAGGCAACAAAGTGAGGTAGCTGCAAGAAATGAGATGAATGTGGTAGCTACCAGATCATATAGGATCCCAAATGTGTACAGTATAAAAGAGGTGAGACCCGCTTGGAGAGCACGATGGCCCACTCCATGCATTTATCAAGTTCAGCGCTCCATGCATTTAGTAAAGGTGGGACTCATTTTCTCCTTTTACATACAATATTGCCGAGCACCCTAACGAGTATCCTTACCAAAGGTGGGACCCACTCCTTGATGGACTATTACCAGTGCAATGGTGTCGAGCACCCACTTCATGCGATGATGATGAGTACCCTTACCAAAGGTGGGACCCACTCCTTTATGGACCATTACCCATGCAATGGTACCGAGCACCATTCAACGGTGCCGAGCACCCACTTCTTCATTTGATGATGCCAAGTGCCATAGCCAAAGGTGGACCCAATTTTTTTAAAAGAAATAAAGGTTAAGCACCATGATGCAAAGGTTAAGGTGTTGAGCATCACTTCATTTGCCAAGGTCCGCCATTGCCACACTCATCGCCCAAGCACTCAAGCATTGATCATTTAGGCGCCCAAATGTTTGAGTCCTCGGAAGCTAAGGTTCGAGAGCTTGATCCCGAGTGCGCTTCTGAATACTATAGCATCGACATTGTAGCATCCCAAGTACTATAGTCTTTAAAAGTCTGACTTCAAGCATGACAGCGACAGGTACAAGGGGATG
>JBAMIE010000055.1:7286393-7296489 GCA_037177295.1 Kaempferia parviflora
AAAAAAAAAAAAAAAAAAAAAAAAAAAAAAATCACCCAATTTTCAAAAGAAAAGCTATCATAAAGATCCTACCAAAATAAAAAAAAATAAAAAAATAAAAAAATCAGATGCAATTGCTCTTGGTCTTAATAGTGTTCTTGGCGTTCTATGTTTCATATGACTCAATAGACAAACACACAGGAAAAGGGCATAAAAAGGAAAAAATGGAATCCATTTCAGCTAGTGCATGAGGCATACAATTTGGGTGTGCCAAATATTTTGTAAGCAAAATAGCATCCTCCTTTTTATATATGAAACTCTCCAATTTCATCCTAAATCACTCTTGTAATGAATCAGCAGTGTGTAAGAAGGAAACAAACATGATCAGTTTTCATTTTGACAGTTAGTGGATGGGGACAATACAACAACCATGCCACATGAACCAACTACTCATAGGGCTTATTAAAAAAAGACAGTTTGGTGCACAAAGCTCCCGTCAATGGGAAAGATATATTGTAGATAGCTTTATCTTGCATTAGAAAAGGTTGTTTTCACAACTCAAATCCATGACCACCAAATCACATGGTAGAAACTTTACTATTGTGCCACTCCTATGGCTTATTAAAGAAATTAAAAAGTTCAGAAAGAAAGCTACTAAAACCACACACTCACACTCAAGATTTCATCCATTTTAGTCAGAAAATCAGTTTAGGAAACAAAAAACTGGAAGACATAAGGTTCCACCTTATTATCCCCACTAATTTAAATCCATACCACACCATGCTTGTGAGAACCACATCTGCATTGGGTTTAGTATCCCTCAAGTTGAGTCATGATGTTGAACTGCTGTTCTTTTCTTCATTGTATATCATGTTTTAAAGGATATCGATCTGATCCTTACAAGGTTTTATAAAAACACCAACCTGAAATGCCAAAAAAAAATTAAAGGACAAGCAAATAAACACATTTAACAGTAACGAAAATGCCCAGAGTGCACAAAAATAGAAAAGATTGATAAAAAAAAATAGAGAAACTTAAGCTAACCCACTTTGTGTTCAATGTTGTCCCTCTCTTGATCAGTGATTCAGTGCAAATACACATAATCTTTCTGATTCTTTGTGATGAAGCGCACCAACTCTGAAATACGTTCAAGCTAAAAATAAGAATATTGTCAAAACATCCATCAACTAGGATAGACGTATTACAAAACTTGGAGAAAATCAGTCAAAGCAAGAGACTGTGTGAATGTACCGTCTTGATTTCAGCTTTTTCAAATGGAGGTTTCTCCAATGGTTTGTGCAAAATGAAAGATCCAAAGACTGCAGCCAATTTGGACTGTCAAAACCATACACTGTTATAACATGGTGTCATAAAGATCTTATGAATTACATGGATCAAATTAACAGTTACTAACGTATTTTTATTTGTTATCAATTGAAACAAACTAGCAAATTGTATAACTCTAAAATAGGACAAGATCAGATTGTCAAGTGCAGAGAAATAGTGATTAAAATTTAAATAAGATATGCATATACAAAATAGAACAAGAAGAAAATAGCGAGATCATACCTCAATCGAAACACCAACCTCGTCATACCCACAAGAGAGAGCTGTGGCACGGATAGCTTCCTTGAAATCCTCCGTTCTGTCATAACCTACCTTCTAGCAGCGAATCTCTCTACCTGTTATATTCCCCTGCGTAGGTAGGACGAGGGCGAATGGCGATTTCTTCGCAATTTGGAGGCGTCGTCGTCGGAAGCAGTTCGCGTAGCACTTTGGCAGCCACGCTACCTTGCTGCGCTTCTGTTCAACCCAAAAAGGGAGGTGGCACCAGGCACTGGCTTAGCCCGAAAGAAAGGGAGGAGGCTGCAACTGACTGCGGCTTCTGCTCGAGCCGGGCGGGGAGGACGCCGCAGGAACTTCAATCCTTGTACCGATCCTGAAGACGGCGGCGTCTATGCCACCGACTTGGGGATGGTCCTGGCAACAGTGTGCGTCGGATGTGGCGAGAGGAGGTTGGCGATCGCCGATTGGCGAGGGGAAACAGGAGACAACTCGGAACGAGATCCAGGGGACGTCGGTGTCTGTCGCTGACCTGTAATGGCCCGGGAGGCAGGTGCGTTGGACGTGGTTAGCGGCGTCCGAAGCGATCGGCGAGGGAGGGAGCATGCTTGTCTATGCGGCAACGGCGAGGGAGCATTCTTGTCTATGCGGCATCGGCGAGGCGAGGCTGCGGGTGGGGACCACGTTCTTCTTTCTGGCGTGAGGCCGCTGTCCGGCACGTGGTCGAATTCTTATTTCTCGAATCACGCCTCCAACGGCTGTAATGGCATTAAAAATAAAAAAATATTTTTTTAAATAATAATAATAAAATATCATTTTAATAATAAATAAATTGTATAGGGGATTCTAATAAAAATAGATGTCTTTCTTTATTTTTATTCAAAACACAAAAGATAAAAAATAATAATAATTGTATTATATGTAATCTTTTAAAATATATATTATACATTATAGAAATACAAGTAGCACACTAAAAAATCAAAGTCTAAAATATTAGTTCCATTATGAACACTTGCACCCCCAAGGTGCAATAATAAAAGATAAGACGAGCGAACAATAAAATCGGATGCGTCCGTTAGAAACCCTCTCTACACTTCTCAAATGATAAAAAGGTAAATCGTTCGTCCCCAACGATCCGTCCCAGAGTCAACACGGAGAAGATAAACCACAGATAACTACTAGCCATAACTACAAATAGTCAAGACATGAAAGAGATATATGCTCAGGCATACCGAGATTCAAACTCTCTCTACACTTCTCAAGTTTACATGGCCAAACCAATCACTTTAAAAATTAATCAAAAGCTAGATCCAATGGTTCAATTCCCAACTACAATATATTATAAATTTTTTTTTTCAAAATAAGACTCACAATTAAAAAATAATACTAAACTTTTAGACCACCCAAGTACTTTTTAATTTATCCTAATGAACAATAAAAAAAACCTTCTATAAAATTAAACTGATCACCCCAAACTCAATATACTCATCCTAATTAATCATTTTTTTAATTCATACATCTCCGGTACGTTCGATGCTCGCAGCGATGGATTAAAAACACATTAAGCCACAAGCAAGAAGAAAATCCACAATCCAATAAAAATCACAAAAAAAAAAAAAGAGCTGCTCTGCTATAAGCAGATACGGTCTACAAAATTATACATTCAATAAGAATAACCAGAAGGGAGACTACGCTCCTAAGCACTATCACAGTTCTCTAGATTGATCACAAATTCAGCTACAAAAGCGTAAGCAATTCTTTGAAGGTCCTCCAGTTATATGATCGAGGAAGAAATAAACAGTATGGAAGTAATCTAAGATCAGCTAAAGTCTCCCTTGGATCAAGAACTTCATTTCATTCACTTCAGTATCGGCCAAATCTCACTAACACCACAATTCGAGTTTTCCACACGCCCACCTCTGCATGGTGTTAGCTGTAATGGGATGAAGAAACGGCACATGATGATGCTGGTTACTTTTCCACGTGATCGCCATTGGATCTTGAAGGCAATGGAGCTCAGGGATGGAATTCAGCAATAATATCTGCAGCCGTTGCTACTTGTTTGGACAGTCGGATGCACGATGACCAGACTGGCCACAGTTAAAGCAAGCCCCTGCAAATCCTCTGAGAAGAATGCAAAACAGAAATATCAGCATTTTGTACAAATAACAGTTCTTGTAATTCATTATTTGAAGGATTACTGTTCCTTTAAAGAAAAAAGGTTGGACAGAAGTTGTAGGAATTACTGTGAAACAATTTACTAGGAGGAATCGAAGAAATTAATATGTTTTACAACAATGGATCCTACAATAAGTTACCAATGCAATTAGCAATTAGCTAAGTTATTTAACATACGTGTGAACTTCAAAATAAATCAACAAGAAACCATTTGATTACAGAGACAGAAAATTTTATGTTGATAAGGGTTCGATTACTACTTAGATGGAACATAAACTTCCTGTTGCTAAGGGTCGGATTACTACTTGGAAGATATGATGTAGCGAAAAAGAAACAAAAAACCCAAAGCAGCTTAGACCAAAATTTAGACAATTTTCTCAAAATAGAAAATCTTATCATGCAGTGGTTGCAAATTCAATATTTTAGTTGACTATATCAGCAATAAATTCCCTCCAAATCTGATGGCATGTAATGGATGGGCAATACCTTTCTTGGTTTCCAAATGAGGGTGTACGACTAGATCTTCCACCAATTAGCCAGTCCTCTCCACTATCTCTTTGTGGCCTTGAGGTCCGAGACCTGTTACTGTCAGTTCTGGAGGTCCGTCGACCTCGTCCATAGCTATTATCACTGTCATATTTTTGACCACCCCAAGTTCTTGAAGCCCTCTGACTTCGTTCATAAGAACCACCACCTCGTCCTTGGCTAACATCACTATCATATTTTCGTCCACCCCAATTTCTTGAAACCCTCTGACTTCGTTCCGAAGAACCACCAACTCTAGAACTCCGCTTCTCGTTTGAAAACTTTCCATAGAAGTCAGTGGCAGGACCATCATCTTGCAGGATAGGGAGCTAAAAAGGCACCACACACAAAAAAGGGATAGTTACACAGTCATCTTAATAAAACATATTGATGGATTAAGGATTACAACTAGATATGCCAGCAGCACAAGCAAATAGTAATAAAGATCATCTACTTGGGGCTTGTATAGATTAGGTCAAAAAGTAAAAGGAAATTAAGCGTCAAATCTTAAGCAGCATACTCATATATAATGATTGAAGCTTAAGTTCTACTAAACATCTACAAATACTAGCTAGACCATCCAGTGACAAACAGCAGGAAAGCTGCCAGTATAATCTACGTAATATACAAATCATGTGAATCCAAAGGAAAAAACTATGCCAGAAATCTAAAGGATCTTTGTCATTCCATGAATACTCTAAAAACACCCACAATCAAAATCAGGCTCTATACAAACATCAACATAGTTTCACGAAATCGAACAGTAGCCTTCATTTTAGAAGTTGAATGAGGTTGAAGGAAAGAATTAGATAAGAATACAAAGACGACCACCTTGGTGATCTTGACTATAGAATTTCCTGGAGGCAATTGCTTAGTTAACAATTCTTTAGCAATCTCTTCAGGTATATCAAATACAGCACCTTGAACCTGCAAAGAATTGGCAATAGTGGTTATTATGATGGATATTTGAGGCCAATGTTTATTTAGGAATCTTTTGCAAACCCTTCAGGTAAATAAAACAGTACTTTAAAGTTTAAACCTAAAAGAGTATGACAACAGTAGTGATTTGTGTTTAATGTCAAAAAATAGCAAATAGTGTCTGGACTGACAATTTCACTGTTTTCAATCTTCATGCATGTATAGTTGATACATATTAAACTTAGGGCTGAAAGTTGCTACATAGTTCAACTTTGATAAAGCGATGTAAATCTATCAACAGTGTCTTGGTCTAGTAATAAGTGAGCTAGATTTGAAAACCATTTGGCCAAAGGTTGGGGGTTCAAATTTGCATAACAGCACTATTGAGAGGGGTTTAAGCTTGTCGCTCTCACCCTGAACAAGAATTATTTTACGTCTAATGAAATGATGTGAATCTCAAAATTAACTATTTATACAGTTTTCCCCTTCACGCTTAATGTAACTGCTTCTAAAAAGACATTTCCACTGAATTCAACACAAAATCATTACCCACATGTAAACACTGAATTCAAAGCCAATTACAATATTTCACTACTCTAGTCAATACATGATACATATGCAAGATTACATCATGTAGATATGCATGTCGTGTGTAGCAATCAGTCATTATTTAACACTCTAGTTTCCTCACCCTTACGCACAACCAGATGCTATTTGTGTGCCAGGTGTCTATTTTGGCTGAAAGGAAAAAGAGAAGATAATTCAAATGCATGATATCAGGCCGTTTACATGTCTATTCCACAACATTCATATTAATACAATCTATGAAGCTCTTTTCACCAAATACATATCACAACTACAAAAGCACTAAAATAACTCATGACTCATCACAAGTATTGGAACCAACCACATTTTTCATTCAACTAATGGCTGAGAAAAACAAAAATAGAACATGAATAAGTTGCCGCATCCATAAATGAAATCAGGAAATTTAAACTTTAAAGTGGAAAAAGACTATTGGAAAGTACAGCCAATAAACAGCACAAAATAAAAAAGGAAAGCTAAGAGAACAAAGAAAAAGACAAAAAGGGAATGATATGAAAATAAATGATTGTTCTATCATGGCATTGCAAATGTTGCATGAAATAAATCCAAGATAGAAACTTAAAACAGTAACAAAAAGCACCAATCATTTGAAAGGGGAAATGCATGTGGTTTCATAGAGTACAAACCCTTTCATCTGCAATTATGTGTATTTTGCCCACTTCATCAGCAGCATTAGGATATACGTCAGAAAGAAATCCAGTAACAGATCTTGCAGACAAGAACCCTCTTGAATATTCAGGATCACGTGTTAATTGTAACGTCACCCATCCCTGTTCATGACACATAACTGAAGTTCAAATATAACGGAGAGGCATCTAACAGAAGCTAAAGAAGTGCACAGGTTTCCAAAAGGTAAAGAACCTATCCAGCATTTAAGCAATTATGCTGAAGAGTATTCTTGTCAAGATGGAAACTTGGCATTATCTCTATGCACGGGGCCAAAAACTAAATAATTAGATAGAGAGAAACTATTTTGCTAACTAGATCGGTTATAGTCTTGCTTTCTCAAACTAAGGATAACAATATACTCCAGAATTCCATAAGCAAACACACTGCACACCAAATTGTGTAAGATGAGATCCCATTTTCACCTGTTCATGGCTGATAAGAGAACGAGATGAAAGTGGTTGAGAAAATCCACTTAAATGTGCCAAAGCAGAAGCAAGAGCTTGTGTTCCTTGTTCATTGGTCAATTTTTGAGCAGTTGGAAGGAAATACTGGATTGAATCTGGGTGAACACCTTGAAGAGTGGCAACTACTTGCTCAGCTGACGATTCCAATACCTCTTGCGTTGAAGGTGGGCTTATAAACTCAAACCTGCATCCCACATCATGTTCAAGAGATTTAACTGTTCTCCGCTGGCTACTAGTAAACATCAAGATTGCAGTGCCTTCTTTTCCAGCACGTCCAGTACGACCAGATCGATGTACAAATGTCTCTGGATCATTTGGTAGTTCATAATGAATAATCTGCAAGAGAGAAAAGAAAGACAATGATTATAATTCTATAAGCTCATAAAACATATTGCAGAAATCTATGTGCAGATCAACATGAAGCTTATTAACTGATAGAACAGGCAGTGACAAACAATATCAAAACAAAAACATAACAAAATACCAGATCAACATTTGGTATATCTAGTCCCCGAGCAGCAACATCGGTTGCAACTAACACAGTAAATTTTCCTTGACGAAATCCATTCAAGGTTCTTTCTCGCTGATGTTGTGATATATCCCCATGCAGTGCCTCAGACGCAATACTATTACTCAAGGCCATGGATACTTCATCAGCGTCCAGCTTTGTCTGAGTAAAAACAATGGTTTTCCCACCCTTAGCATATACCTGCGCGAGAGAGTGGTTAGTTATAATATGTTTAAGCACATGGAAACATCAAAAGAGCATACATTTTTAGGTCAAAAAAGCACCAAAATACCATTTGCAATAGTTTGCAAGGAAGACATTTTATAGATAAAATATTAAGCAAAAAATTTGCACAGACAGTTATATTGACAGATAAGTAATCCAAAGAAGATTTATTTTGGAAAATTATTTGACTCCTTTTAAATAATTAACTAGTGTCGACTGCAGGGAGAATCAATTGGAAATCTTTAAATGGCTTTCTTGAAAAGGATAGGCATGTAAAAGATGAGAATGAAAAATAAATAAAGTCTATCTTTACTATTTTGCTTATTAAATTTTACAAGTTTTGCAATGTCTACACACTTTGCTCATTAAAATGGCATCATCTTGTGGAATCTAGATAAGCTCGGCATCAGATGCTAAACAACATGTGCTAGATATTTTAAAGCATGAAAGGCAAAATATGCTGCACATGGCAATTGGGCTTTGCAAACCAAGAGAGTAACAAAAAGGAGTAACAGGACAACCAGTCTCTACAATAATATATCCTAAGCATACCGTAATTAAGTCACTCAGAACAGTGCGCTTTGAAGTTGCAGTTGCTGATATGGCATAAATTTTAATTCCTTCTGCTAGCTTCTCATCTTTATCACCAACCTAGACCATAAGCATATTAAAGATACAATTTGCAAGAGGCATAATCAAATACTTGATTCCACAAAAAAAAAAAGGAATTAACAATTCACATACCAAGTCAATTGTCAGAGGGTTGTTTAGGTATCTCCTGGACAATTTCTTAACCCAATCAGGCATTGTTGCAGAAAATAACATATTTTGACGTTGAGGTGGAAGTTTCTGCAATATTACTTCCACATCTTCTTCAAATCCAACAGCAAGCATTCGATCAGCTTCATCCAGAACCAAATACTGAATCTCTCCAAGCTGAAGGCTATCATCATTGATAAGGTCAATTATTCGACCAGGAGTTCCAACAACTACGTCAACACCACGAGCAAGTGAAATTTTCTGAATATTGTAAGAAACTCCTCCATAAACACAGACAGTACTGAGATTAGATGCAGATTCATTGATTTCCTTCTCCACCTGTTTGGCCAATTCTCTGGTAGGGGCAAGAACCAGAACCCGGGGAAGACGACCTGACAACCTAAACCAACCAAGGAATGAAAATGAAAACTGAGTTAGAAAGATAGTGAGCATTTCAAGGACACAACTAAGCATGACAATGAGATTTTTCGAAAAGTAGGCCTCTTGACCTCTTCCTCCCTTCTGCCTCATCATCCTCGCTCAGCCGTTTGATTATGGGAATTCCAAACGCCAATGTCTTTCCGGTACCAGTCTTAGCACGTGCAATAAGGTCTCGTCCTTCAAGAACAGGAACCAAAACGGCCCTCTATAGAAAGGCAAATTAAGCATGTTAAAATGTCATTTGTAACAATACATCATATAAAAGCAGTTCATATCAAAATCAAGTTGGCGGTGATTCGAACAGTTCAAACAAGAGTTACGAACTCGCGGAAGGAAAGAAAAAAAACGCTGTTTTGGCTTCACCTGAATGGGGAAAAGATGGGTAATCCCTCGCTTCTCGAGGGTACTAACTAGATGCTGTGGCAGGCCTAATCTGGCAATGGCGAGCTCATCCTTGTCCACGCTGTCAGCGGAGTCCTCTTCGCCCTCATCAGAGTTGTATGAGTCAGAGATGTATTCCTCCTCCTCGTCGCTCTCCTCGAGCGGTGACTCGGGGAGGCCACGGAAGCCCCTGAAGGCCTCCTCGCTGAGAACGGAGTTGGGAGAGGAGACAGAGGCGGGGACGAAGAGGGGGAGAGCGCGAGGAACTCTCGGAGTGGTGGAGAACCAGGGGAAAGCGAAGCCACTGGCGGCGGAAGCAGGGAGTTTGAGGAGGCCGCCGGCGCCGGATGGGGAAGAGCGGGTAAAGGAAGAGGAGCAGTAGAGGGAGGATACGCCGATGGTGAAACTGGAGGCGGCGGCAGCCATGGTGGAGTGGAGGAGGAGGAGGGATAAGGTGGCAACTGGCAAGGGTTTTTGATAAGGCCGGTACCGAATGGCCTTATGAGACTGCACTTCGTGCCCTGCCGCCTGCTTCGACTTTATTGCAGGAAGAGGAGATAAACAGATTTGTGGTGGATCAAGAAGCAGTAGAGGGAGAAAACCCAAGCCCAAAGCCCAGGTCAACTCGATCCACTTAGTAAATTATTTGATATTGCGGGCATTGCAATTAACAAAATTAATTCTCTCTGTCAATTTACTATTTACTTATTGCTCAAATAATTAAGCACTCAAAATGGTCTAAGAGTTTGTTAATTTACTCATTCTTTGTTCTTTTTCATCTTTATCTCAGTGAGGGTGAGGGGTCTAGATCATATCGATTAGACGAAAGTTTGCTATGTTAGGAAACTCGCATTGGTGAGTCAAAGTCACATTCATATAG
>JBAMIE010000055.1:7371090-7382017 GCA_037177295.1 Kaempferia parviflora
TCCGTTAACATGCTCCATTTATCCAAATAAGAAATGGATTCACAATCCAACTAATGATCATACTAATTCTACTATAACTCATGAGCATGGATAGAAATCTACTCTCCTGTTAATCCATCAGATGATTAAATCAAATCTAGCATGATCAATTGCTAATAAACTCCAATCTGATATCTATCTCCATCATCAACTACAGCACATAAATCCAAGTTAATAACCAGAGTGAATACCTACCTTGGATCTAATCGTCCATCTCCACTCGGAATAATTCTGGCCGGATGCATACACTTCCAAGATCTATGATCAGCAAGAACAACGTTGCTGTCCAACAAATGAAGATGCCCCCAAATCAGAAAATACAACACCCCAATACTAGATCCAGATCTAGGTTTAGTACATACCTCAATCTGGCCACCGAAAGCCCTATATCGGAGATGGTCCGTGATGCTGCGTCTCCGGCGACGACCAACGATGACCGACGATTGACAACGGTTGGCAACAACTCGCGAAGGTCGATCTGTGGGGCAGTGGTGCGGCGGTGGCGTCGAACCCATGGGCGGAGTCACGCCTATGAGGTAGGTCTGGAGGAAGTGCTATGTTTTCTGGTCGATTGCAAACTTGCTGCAACTTGCAAACTTGCGGCGATTGCGATTTGGGGAAGAAGAACAGAGAGGTGGCTTGGTGCAGTCGGCGCGGCATCGAGGCGGAGAAGAGGAAGAAGGAGAGGGGTCGCGAGCTCCTTTATTGTCCTCGAGTGTATGTTTGCGGAGAGGGAGACGAAGGGAAGCGTCGCCACTAGGTTTTTAAATTAAACTTAGCTTTAATTTAATCAAACCCTAAGTTCACTCCTCAATCAACTCCCACATAAATGAGTATTCCAAACCCATTTTCTGGAGCCTATTCGGATATCCCTACAAAACCAGTCAAACGACCTCCGATAAATTCCCAGAAAATATCTAAAATTTCCTAAAAATTCCACGAAGGTTAGTTGTCCAATAATATTTATTATTATATTATTATTTTATGGGATATTTTACATTCTCTCCCACTAATAAAAATTTGGTCCCTAAATTTCTGCTCAAACTTAGGGAATACTCATCCAAGAGTAACAACTAAGCAGCATACCCATATTCTAATCCATCCTAGTATCATGAATAAGTCTCCAACTGTGAGACTACATGATAATTTTTATCCAAGACAATAGTGGTGACTCTGTGGGTTATGAGCTCACTGAGCTTCCGCTACTCTCGCACTACTATTTAGCTAACTGTGAGTGAATCAACAACCTTCGAAATTCCATACCGTTCGCCGTTAACATACCCATATTGGATATGCATCTACTATATAATCAACCTACTCTACATATGATATTCTGAGTAATGACAGGTAATAATAATTAATGAGTACAACATATCATGTATCAATGCAAGTAGTGATAATATCATATGTGGGAGCAATGCTCCACCACAAGTAAACTGTCAAGGGTGGGAGCAACGCTCCACCACCCGCAATATAGAATATGTGGGAGCAACGATCCACCACAAGCAATACAGAATATGTGTGAGAGCAACGCTCCACCACTAGTAATACAGAATATGTGGGAGCAACGCTCCACCACAAGCAATACAAGATATGTGGGAGCAACGCTCCACCACGGCAAAGTAAGTGACCAGGACATCTAGCTATCTAACTGTGGGCTGCACGAGATCACTCTACCCCATATCACGGTGGGTAGCCTAGGTATAGTAACCACCGTCGACTGGCTCAGACCTCAACCTCCTCGGGGAGAGAGCCCTGGTCGACATGGTATATGCAAGTCCAGATATATAATAACCACTGTCGACTGGCTCAGACCTCAACCTCCTCGGAGAGAGAGCCTTGGTCAACGTGATTCTCACAATACATATGACCGAAATGAGAGAAATCATCAATAAATGTAATGAAGTAGGAAGCTCCATGTCTAGCCTTCACATTCATTGGACCACATATATCCGAATAAATTAATTGCAAGGGTGACTCAGTTTTAATAGCCTTGCCAAATAGTTTTCTAAATATTTTTCCAGCAAGACAATGTTTACATGCAGACAAGTAAATCTTAGACCAAGTGACCAATAGACCCTCTCTAGCCAACTGATTCATACGTTCTTGTCCTATGTGTCCTAATCTAGCATGCTAAACTTCATAAGTTATATTTACATCACTAGTTAGAGCAATGTTCGAAAAATAATCATCAATTGTACAATTGACATCTGGTTCTTCATCAAGAAACATAAAACCATTTGTTAAAAAAGCATATCTAATTAATAATGAGTCAATCTTAAGTTAAACACATCGTCTATTAAAATCAATACAATACCCTAAATCAAGAAAACACATAATGGAAACATGATTCCATCGAATTTCAGGAGCATACAAGACATCATGTAGAAACAAAACACTGCAACCATAGAGGTTGAGTTTGCAAGTGCCGACTCCTTTGACTTCAACTCTTGCATTGTTTCCTACATAGATCCATTTATTGCCAGTTGGTACCTGATGGTACTCTATAAATGTAACTCACTCTCCAGCTGCATGATTGGTTGCTCCCGAATTTATAATCTACAAAGGATAATAATCGTCTAACAACACTGAACTAGCAACAAAATGCTCAAGAAAAGAAGACATATATGGATTTACCTTTTTCGACTCAGTGCATTTCTGAGCAAAGTGACCCTTCTTACCACAGTTAAAGCAAGTCAATTTGCAACTTGCTTTTAGGTTTCAATCCAGTCTTCTTTACTTTCTTCTTGATTAGGCCTAGTCTCACAGTAGCAGCTTCTTTCTTCTTTTCCTTCCCCTTCTTGAAGCATTTCTTTTTCTTGGATCTAGATGATTCAACAAAACCGACATCCACATAGGCCAGTCCATAAATCCTTATGGATTCCACTCTCTCTGCCTCCAATTCTACATGGCGTGAGATATCAGTGAAAGTCTTGATTCTCTCACTGTGAGTTAGGGTCTGTTTCATGGTCTCTCAAGAATTTAGTAGGAAACGAATAACTGCTTGAACCTGTTGTCCATCGGTCAACTCATGACCAGTAGTTTTAAGCTCCCGAATAATGTTCTACATCTCCCTTAGGTGTTGAATTATCAAAAATATTTGGATGCTTCTTGTAGCTGTCAAACCTGATGGCCAGCTGCCAAGCTTGCTCTGACTTACTCCCCTGTATTTTTCTTTAAGGGTTACCCAGACTGTATGAGCTGTAGATATGACCCATACTCAAAAGCTAGGTTATCTACCATTGAACTGATCAACTTACCCTTTACAATGGAGTCCTTTATCTTTCATGCCTTATAGACATCAAGATCTTGTCTGTTCTGTATAGTGGAACCATCTACAGGTTCTACCATAACCTGATTTACAGCCTTCAAAACTTCTTGTTCCTCAAGTTGATATCGTATCTTGAGGTATCAGATTTTATATGTATCCCCATTAAGTTTAGCTATAATATTCTTAGTTGTCATAATCTATCATAAACAAACAAATTATTTATATATTCGGTGTAATTTATATGCATGCAATTTATGACTGACTTAATGTTAATTTGAGTTGGTTTACAAAATCAAGTGATAACTATGTTTCCACTCATCATTCGTATGATCCAATCACATCAACATTAATCAATTCTATTACACACATCCCAACTAATGAACTAATCATTCAATTAAACATGAACTAATGATGTCAAGTTTGTTAACACATAACATAACTTTACATAAAATAATTTTGTTCGTATAGAACGACAGAAATTATTACATGACTTATAAATTAAATGAACTAATACTGTTCATACATAACGATAGTAATAACAATATAACTCTAATAAAATAGATAGACAAACACCACTCCCACTAGGACAATTACCAGTGCAGTGGTTAACTCAATACCTGTCATTCTGGACTTAGTTTGTACAATCTCAAATAGACCGGTTTTAGGATTCTCTATTAGATCCACAATTGGATCCTCTTCCAAATCTTTCTCAAATATTTCTGGGTGCTCGTTGAATTCTACAGGATCTTCTTCATCCATATGGTGAAGTAGTTCCTCACATAACTCTGAATATGTAGCGCGTCCTTTATGGCGCCCCCATACATAGTCTGCTACTACTTTATGATATTTTGGCAATGAACGCATCAAAGACCAAATCCTATAATAGTCCAGAACTGGAAACTCTTCTCACTCTAGTTTCCAAAATAGTCTATCGAGTCGTTCAATGTGTCCACCGACTCTATAAACATAGTTATACTCTATCTTCTGAATTTCCTCTCTCAGCTGATTCTGTCGCACTTCGCAATGAGTCAAGGTGGTAATTGTTCATGCCATCTGTAAAATTGAAATATATATATATATAAGTCAGTACAAAACCGACTAACCAGTACAAAACCAGCTTAATTCAATTTATTTATATATATGCATAGAACCAATCATCATTAATAAAAAAAACAAATTTTCTTGATTTTCAGAAGTCTTATTCGACTGACCCAGTCTGATGAGGAAATCAAACCCTAAACTTTGTCGATTGTCCTCATTAGAACTAATCTAATTAAACAAAGATCTTTAGTTCATTTGTTCTGTTTAAATCTAAGTCCATTTAATTATATCTACCTATAGCTAATCTAACTAATTTGATCAATTTCAACTCAATTGAACAAATTAGGTCCATTGATCAAATTCCAGCCCATTAGAACAAATCTGATTCATTTGATTAGATCATCCCTATTTAATCAAACCAACTCAGTTAATTCTGATTAAACGAACCATTTTAAATCAAATCAACTCAAGTTTGGACAAAAATTGGTCTGATTAAATCAACTAATGGTTTGAACCAGATTGAGACTTTTGAACCAAATTGGCCTCATTAAACCAAAATGATTTGATTAAATCAACAAATGATTTGAATCAAATCAAGGTCTGATTGAACCAGACTAGTTCAAACCAATTGAATTAGATCGATTTTAAATCTGACCTTTAAAGATTTAATTAATTAAAAAAAATTAATCAATTAAATGCAACATTAATCGATTAAATTCAACCTTTAGTTGATTAAATCATAAACTTTAATTGATTAAAGTTCTCTCATTATTTTTTTATTTTTTATTTATAAAACCCATATACGAAACCTAGTTTCGTTTTCTTTTCTTATGCTAAAAGCCGCCACCGCTTCCTCTTTAGCACGATGTCACGCCGCACACTACCGCAACTACGGCAAACGTGATCGCCCACCACGACATGCAATTACCAGTCTACCAGGACGGTCATTGGTCCTTTCTGTGCTGGAATGTCGTCGCCGGCATTCCCCTACGACGTCGGCATACCCCTACGATGTGAGCTCGGCTCCAATCGCCTGTGACCCTACCACCGGCTCTCCCTTGTGCATCGCGGCAAACAACTGCTGACTACCCCGCCAACAAAGATAAGCGATTGCATTTAGTGAAGGCCGCAGATCGCGACTCGATGACGGTGTAATCCGATGGAGCAAAATCCATTGCCCATTCAGTGGCAACGGTAGACCTCAACGGAGACAAACTCCACGAGATCTCGATCCTATCGCTGGGATTGGGGCTTGGCATCATTCGCTCATCATGACTCAGTCGCGATTTTGCCCAGCAAACAGAACGAACAGGGCCATTCAATACAAAGGTAAGGATTTTATACTAACAGAATTTGTTTTTCATTAACAGAACTTTCAAACAATTCCATATGAATGAACAAAATTCTATTTTTGGAAATAGATTTCTGCAATCCATGGCTCTGATACCATTGTTGATCATGGAACGCAAATATTGTATAATAAAATCCATACCTTTTGAGAAGAAGGTCCTGGGAAATCGGATGAAGAAAATACCGGATGAAGGAAGTCCCGCTTGCTGTCTGCGAGAAGGTTACATTGACGAACTCATGTCGGCAATTCCACAAACCAAATCTCTGCTTCTCCTTGGATGTTTCTCCTGTTCCTCTCTCCTCCTTTTCTTGTACTTGGACGCTACAAATATAAAGGGGAAATAGGATATATGGGTATGTGGGCAATTATAACTGCCCACACCTCCCATTTCTTGCACCACGTCTAACAACAAGAGGTGATTATGCTCACTCCAGGCGCCCTCATAGTCTATCTTTAAGTTATGTGAAGAGAGGTAAATCATGAGGTCAACTTATAGCTAACTGTCAAGTAGCTAGAGAGTGGGAGGAGATTTGTTTCCCCGAGGGCATGCGTTGGGCTCTCTATACTTATAGAGGTGGTAGAGCTTCCTCCTCATCGGCTCCAGATATTAAGGGTTCATTCCTCCCCCTCAATCCTTGTGGTAGATGAGTCCTCAACATCAACTTTGGATATCGAGTTCCCCTGAACCTTCTAATGTTTATCTCCTTGATTTGATGATCCCTTCTCCTTAGGCTTTTCTTTATTTTATGTCAGTGAGAGTTCTTCATGAAATTTTGTTAGCTTTAACTATAATTCCTTGGCATATATTTTAATACTCACCTATCCTACACAAAGTGTTATTAGGTAAAAAATCTATTAGTAATTTAATTACCCTTCTAATTTGTCTCAAAAAAAATTTTTTTGGCTCCTCGTTCCATTTATTTTTCATGAGAAGCCTTCCTTTTCTATCCTTTGTGGCTTTAAATCTCTCTATCAAAGAGAACCAATTGGTGATATTTATCATGATGAAATGTTCCATCCGCAATCTCTAATACTAAAAATCTCCCATTTTAATGGTAGAGGTACTTGGGTGTCATATCAAAATCCATCTTGGAGATCTATCTAGATGTTGACACCTCTAGTGTTGTGTTCCCTCAGCGATTAATCTGATGAAGAGCGGCTTACTCTGATACCACTATATGACTATTGTGATCGCTAGAGGAGATGAATAGCAAGTATCATTTTATTTATTGATCGCATACTCATCTATAGTTGTTAGCACAATGAAAAATTGAAAGATATAATACAAAAGCAAAATACAAACATACAACACCTTAAGTTTACTTGGTTTGAAACCATCAAGTTCTTACTCCTTGACCTAGAGTCCTATCGAATCACCACTATCTTTCTCCTTAACGGATACTTTCTAGAGGTGGAGAAACCTCTTACAAGACCTATTCTTACAAGCAACACAAATAAGAACACAATGTTATAAAGGAAAATTAATAAAAATGTAAATAAACAACTTTAAAAGATGGATCTATGTTTTGCTCGCCTTCTTATTAATTTTTATTGCTCCCTGAAGGCTTTGGAATGCAATATCACTCACCCACGAACCCTCAAGCATCAGTCTCAAAATCTTTATAAAACTCTCTTCTATAGGATTATTGTTTATAACTGAATCTCGATCATCAGTCGACTACTTGCACTTCATCAGTCAACTGATCTACTAGAAATCAAATATTACTCTAATGTTATCTGTTCAATGGCTCTTTTTAACTCAACATCCTAGTTAAGATTCTAGTTTGTCACTTTACTAGTCGACTACCCTTCATCAGTTGGCTATAATAGTTGACTCAAAAATTTTCTGATTGATTTTCAGGTTGAAAATTCATGCTAAAAATACTATTTATAATAGTTGACTACTACTATTCATATAGTTGATCGATAGTGCAATCAACTGATATTGTTCATGTAGTGTTCATAGTGATGAAAATATTATTCACATTGAATTCTTTTATGTCATTGATTCCCTTATCTCTTAAACTTCCTCAGTTTACTAGTTAAGTCAATCTCGAATTACTATGACCTCATCCTTATAAGGTCCTCCTTAATATGCCTAATATCTGGTCCTCCTTAACATGTTTAGACTTACATCATTGCCAACTATCTAATCAACCATGATACATTTGGATGTTACCTTTGCCAACTCCCTATTGGACTTCCAACCGCTAAGTGTGTAGTCAACCGCAACCTACTTGGATTTCTTTCATTATCAAGTATTCAATCAACTTTGACGCACTTGACATCTCACTCAACTATCAAACATATTAATGAAATATCCAAACCCAATTCACGCTTGGTCAACCTTGACCCGAGCTAGATTGATTGGACCAACAATACATGGTTAACTGATGAGTGTAATCCATACTTATATTTTTCATGTTATTATGCATATATTTCCAACACTACATGAGCATATTAATTTGCATTAACTTCTAGCATTTTCATTCATTTTCATTTTTTTTACAAGAGACTGCTCTTTTGTATTATATATTAACAGGGCATGAAGATCTTGACATTTGGACACATTCGGAGATAAAAAGCCTCATTTCAACATTGTATACAGCCTACATGTAGCCCTTTCCATGGTCGTGTACCATCCTTAGAGGCAGAACAAGCATCATAGCAACACATGGGACATCTATCGTCAAACATGGGCTGGTCGTAGCACCTGACACGATCATGTCCCATGCTATGAACTCAACCAAGATACCCAACATGCAACACGGCTGGGCTATGTTGCTCACCAAAGTCATGGTGCATGGAAATTTGCTGACAGCACCCTTATTTTTATTTGAGAAAATTTCTGTCAGTCGCCCTTTCCTTCTAGAGAAAAATTCTGTTAAGATTTCCTAATTTTTAGGAGACTTAGTCAAGGCTTGGAGCCTATAAAAGAGAACAAAGGGGAGCGACAGTTAGAGGATCTAGGATATCCCGATCCTGTGATAGGGGATCGGGAGGCATCATTTGGGTTTGTGACAGAAACCTTATTAGGGAGAGCGGTCTTCAAGGATTTGAGATTGTTCATCCATCAAGGAGTGTGTGGAGTTCTTTTGAAGACATCAAGATAATCTACAATGGGGGTTCTTCTAAATTTAATTCCTATATCAGGTTCAGGTTGAATAGTTTGACCTGAATTAATAATCAGGTCGGGTTCAGGTTGTCGTTCGCCAACCCACAGCCTGCCAACTCGAACCCATCCATCCGAACCCGAACCAAATTGCCACCCCTAGACTTGTTTGTCACATTACATAATTATACTTATTTTGTACATGCATTCTTGTATTTATCTAATTATCATGTGTATGTCATGTCATATATGCTCACCTTGTATTACTTGATTTATCATAAAATTATTAAATAGGAACAATGGTTGTTAGATACTTGATAATATAGTATTAAGATACGATGAGATGATGGTATGCTGGGGTACTTAGTCTAAGTGTGTCTAGGTTGGATAAGAAGTATCTTACTTGGTGCACTCAGCTAAGAAGAATTGATTGAAGGTATCTCGTTACATACTAAACTAGTTAGACTAGAATTTTTCATTAAGTTGGCTAAGTATTCAATTTCTTGATTCTTGAATTGGATTTGTCTAAAGAAATGATCGTTGATCTGTTTAAGAACTTCTCTATGTCTCGCTATGACTTGGAAGCCAAGTTTAGAAATGTTCACTTAATTGACTGAAGGCTAAACTTGAATCAACTTGATGTTGATATTTTTGCAAGTGCATGGAAGTGTCGTCAAATAATAAAAGATCGAATCCACAGGGACAGTGAATCAAATACTAGTCAAAATGGCAAAATAGGTTATATAGAGAATCATGATTGTGTGCGGTCACAAGAAAGGTCGATCAAATAGACAGAGAAATAAAAAAAAGGCAAGTGATCAAAGTGAAAAGCAAAGAGATCACAAAAAGAAGTCAGTAAGATCACAAAAAGAAGACAGAGTGATCTAAATCAAAAGGTAGAGAGATCATAGAAGGAAAGATAGAGTGATCTAAATAATAAGATAGAGAGATAATAGAAGGAAGATAGATTGATCTAAATCAGAAGGTAGAGAGATCACAGAAAGAGGCAGAGTGATCAAAGTAGAAGGCAATGAGATCACAGAGAGGAGTCAGTAAGATCTCAGTTAGAAGGAAGAGATTATCACAGAAAGTCCAGCGTCTGAAGACAATTCTAAGATTTCAGTTTCACCAAAATGATTGTAAACACCTAATCTATGTATGGTTTCCTATCCTCAATGGGTATTTTATGTAGGTAGACTATCTTATAGTATCCGATGTGAACTTTTGGAACTATATCGGCTTATCAATTCCAATTTGTCTTCTACTTTTAGAGCGGCAGAGCTGAGATATTGTTTTCCTAAGAGGACCCTGTCTCAAGATATTGTTTTCCTAAGAAGACCCTGTCTCGAGATCACACAACCCCCAAGTTGCTCTCTCCTACTGTGTGGTGATTAATTATAATTAATCCATTAAGATATATGATAACCAAGTTCTCCAATGGCATATTGTTCTACTTTCGTAGGCAACTCTCCACGTCTTGGGTTATACGGGTCAGAGGATTGGATTCTCCTTTTGATTCTTTCCCAAATGTTGGTGGAGTTGGAATCAATGATCAAACTCATGTTTTAATGAATGAAAAGTGGTTTAAAGTTAGATATTGTGTGATCTAATGTTTTACCAAGTGTGCATGAATTGACAGATCTAGAGGACGTGACATTAGGCTGAATCCTAGTTAGGTTAGAGGACCCGATAAATGACATGAAGATCAGATAGGTCAAGGAGATACCCAATTTCTGGCAGGAAGTCCAGCTAGATCCATGGGGCTTGACAGCTAGCCAAAGTTCAGTTGGGTCTATAAACTAACAACTAGCAGAAAATTCTAGTGGGACAAGAGGCAAGTCAAGTTGACTGCAATTGATAAGTAAGGTATGTCACGCTCCAAGAGAAAGGCTGCTCATTCCTGGCCCAACCAATCTCAAAGACAAGATAGATATTTTCTTACAACATGCATCTGATTACTGAGTTGAATGGATTATGGAATGTAGGGTCGATCACTTATGATGTTGCAAGTAAAACTAATTTTAGATTGCATGCTGCATTATTATGGACGATCAATGATTTCTCAGCATACTCAATATTGTTAGGATGGAGCACGACTGGTACATTAACATGC
>JBAMIE010000055.1:7474886-7494062 GCA_037177295.1 Kaempferia parviflora
CTTTTGGTAAATTTAAAAGTTATGGACGCCTTTTGGTAAATACCAATACCCATGTACACCTTTTGGTAAAAAGCTGGATATTTTTCCAGTGTGTATCAACATGATAGAGGATTAAAATTATTTAGCTTGTTAAATTGCACGGGCAGGAAGAGATCGTGCAAACAGTATATTTGATTGAATAGAGCATAAAAGGAGCTAATCATCTCACCTTAAGTGACTTCTTTGTACCCTTGGAATCACTCTGAAGGTTTTGCAACACACACAGACCATATTTGATGCTGAAGTTTCGTAATATCAATAACAGTCAGACAAATAATTCTTCGAACCCAATGAAATGTAAAAACATTAAAGAGTAAAAGGCAACCTTTCACTTGAAAGAACGAGCTTAGTTTTCTTTAGAGATGCTTCAAATGTGTTGTTATCAAGGTGGTGGCCAAGAGCAAAGCCAATTATTCTATCAACATCTGGAAAAGATATGAGCTGAAGATAATCTGAAGGAACCAAAAACTGACGAAAGAACATGGAATGAACCAAAACACTCACTTTCACTTGAAAGTGTTTGATCCTTTATGCAGATCCGGTCAAGGTCGTTGCACTCAAATCCAATGCGATTCAAGAACTAGAAATTTGTAGAAAATGTCAAAGACTTAAAAAAATGTCAAAGACTTAAAGGAATGTAGAAGATCCAAAAAATGACACAAGTAGCAAAAGTCAACAACAGATACTAATATAACATGAATCCTGTATGAAGCCAAGCAATGTATAAGACGCAAAATAATGTATGAAAGCCAAGTAATGTATATAAGATGCAACCAATGAAGTCCTTAAAACAAACAATATATACCAAGAACTTTGCTATTTTTTATCTTTTTGGAGAGGGGATCCATTTAGCTATGTCTACATACATCTCAGATAAAATCATCCAGATCCTTTGTATTTTGCATAGGAAGCTTCCCAATCTTCAAGGCAATAATCCAACTTTTCACGAAGAAATCATACTCAATGCACACATCTTTTCGATCTTATTTTCCACCTTTGAACTTCAGTCTTCATGAAAATCATACGCAATATGATCAAATACAAATCAATAGGCTCTAAACACAATGGTCTGACATAAGTGCAAAAATACAAGGAAATCAGCACAAGGGCTAAGATGGCCTAGGTGTGCGAGAGTAAAATAATTAATTGATAATAATTCTTAGTATCTAAATGGGAAAATAGCATCGCTTGTTTGACAAAAGCATAGGACTCCTGTGAAATGGAGTAGCTTCAAGTGTTAGGCTAAAGGCTCCTTCCAAGACTAATGTAGGGTGAGAGTTTGTCACCCTGAACCCTCCTGTATGGGCAGTGGCTATTTTGTTGACTCCATGCCCATAAGCCTAGGCCACTTACAGAAATGTAAGCTAACTGTTCACAAACAGTTTGCATTTTTAAATTTAATTTAGAAATCCGCCACAAAATATATTTGCAAATGCCAATTTGAGAACGTCTCATCACAGTTGACATACTTTAAACTGTTAAGAATTGTAAATTCTAGAAGATGGAATTAGCCAATTTGTGAATATGACTCAAAACTGTTGGCATACTTAAAAGCAATAATAATTTGTGTGAAATGTAAATTCGAGGAGATGCAAAATTGATGAAACCAATAAGTATAGATAATTAAAATACTCGCACATAAATGTGTGTAAAGGAATTCTCATAAAGCTTTTTATTTAAAGATTTGGGCATCTTAGAACAATAGAAATTCATCCAATAGAAATTCATCCACAATGAAATTTGATTAAGATCACAGGATGTGAAACCAAATTGATTCTGGATTTTCTCAGTCAGGCTAGTTCAACCTCATAAAATTCGAAGGAATAAGGAAGGAACATACTCCTATCCAAATGGGAGGGGAGCAATGCAAGGAAGGGACAATGCAAAGGGTGACAACAAGCAGAAAAAAAAAAGGAATGGAGGACCTACATAAGGTTTAGCAAATGATAGATCACCTGTGAAGAGTTGGTGATTTGGTACAACTCTTCAGCAGAATCTGAAGTACCTTGTGCTTTAAGATGGATGTTGGATGCAAATAACTTACGAATTACAAAGAACATAATAGCAATTAATAATCACAAGTACATCCCAAGTATTTGGGGATGGCTATACATCTTATTATTCCATCATGGCACAGAAAAGTCATATCTAGTTATGGAACAGATGAAACAAAACTTAAGGAAAAATAGGGCATATAAATTGTTTGTTAAACAGTTATTGAATCTTGCCCAAATAATAACTTACAGAACAGATGCTCTGAATGTTGGACTTGGCCTTAAGTGTTTCCACATCATTGTCCAATTTCTTCTTCCATTCTAGAACTTTGCCTTCATCCTGAAATTATTAAACGTCATTGCCTTTCTGCCCAAAGTGGAAGAATTTATTTAGAATTAGAATGACAAATCTTTAAAATTAATATACCAGAGGTGGATGGATAATGATCCTATTAGGGAAAAGCTTTGTGAGTTGCTTCACTGTTTTTGAACTTTCTTTGCTTCTCTCTTGCAGCCTACTGAAGCAATCCTGGCAATTTCACCAAAGTTAAATATTAAAAGACAAGAAAATGAGGAAACCTCAGAGGGAAAGTTCTGAAAAATATGTAAAAACCAAACTAGCACAGTTTGTATATTATGTGTATGTGGGCAGTCAGACAGATACCATATATGTAAACTATTAATATATAATACATAATAGAAAGAAAAGACAATTCTGTTAAAACCAACTAACAATCCCAAGCAGAGGAAACATGGTATTATCACCATCTTGGTGGTTATCAGATTTTCATATTTTGTACAAATGGAATTTTCATGGACACACGAGACTTTGGCAATATTAAAAAAAAATGCAGTGAACATGGTACAACATGATGCATAATAACAACAGGTAAGAAATTTTGTTGAACACAAAACATACCGGCAGAGCAAAATCAAATAGTGTCGTTTGGTTCCCTCCAAATTTTGTAAAAAGAAGACCACCTGGATGTGACTGCAGTGTATACACAGTTAACATTGTCTTTCATTCAGGCAATAAAGAATGACAAGTACGAAAAAGTCCACCTTCTCTTTACGGCTATCCACCTGGGTATTGGAGCAAACAAAAAGAACACCTGATGAACCAGAGTCCATCTTAACCTTCATTGTTAGGTATGAATCCACACCTCCAACAACAGATTTTTCAATGTCTTTCAAGAAGACTATTAAAGGACCATGCTGACATTCTTCAGATATAACCTATGTTTTTAAAAAACGTAATCAGTACAAGAAATAGGCTAGAAACTACCGCTTTAACTACAGAAAATAGGGGCCACCTCAAATAATTCGTTTAGAGCTGATCTTCCTGAATCCTCCCGTGAAGAAATATCTAAGCGAAGTGAGTCCGCTGAACCAGAGAAAAAGGAGATGATACCAGGAAATTCATTAATATCTTTTTTTGGTAAAGTGTATGTACAAGATAGAACTGTGTAACTAAATTTAGCCAAATGTGAGAGCTATACCAGCACAAAAGAAACCATGATGTTCTTCACAAAGGCCCCCAAGATCGTTACCTTCAGGAATATGCTTATCAAATCTAACTCCAATCTTGGCAGATGAATTTTCTTCGAAAACAAGTAATACTTTTCCACGATAACCATAATTCGGACCTCTACATCTAAAAAAATGAGGGGAAAATAATAAAAAGAGCTTATCTCTTTAAAATTATCATTGCCAAGATACAAATATGAAGCCGACCAATTAGTTCATTAGCACGTCCACATGCACACAAAGTAGAACTGTGTAAAGTGAAAAATAATAAAAAGAGCTTATCTCTTTAAAATTATCATTGCCAAGATACAAATATGAAGCCAACCAATTAGTTCATTAGCACGCCTACATGCACACACCAACTAAAATAAGAACTTTTTAATAATAATTTGTATAGTAACTGTTTCTATAATTAGGTTGATTGAGTTGCTGATAGATGCCCGAGTTCATCACCCAGAACAAATAAGCTTTATACAGCACTCTGTTGAATGCAACAACTTAGAGACAGCAGCTTACCCATTTCATTTTGAGAAAAGAAATCTGTGATTAACACTGCATTTCATCTTCTTTAAATTGTATATTGAACATAAACATGTGAGAACAAAATAAAGCAGCATCCATTCAGCAGAAGGCATGGAAGCAAGAAACATAGTGATCCTATAAGGAAATTAAATATAACAATAAAACAAGGTAAAAAGACAACCTAAGCAGATGCATAACAGAGGAAGTTGCATTAAAACAAAAATCAACTATTATGGAAAAGGCAAACCTTGGACCCTGAGGGACTTCTGGTGGCTGCAATGAACCTACAAACTTCACTCTATCACCTACACAATCATTTTGTAGACGCTCATTATTATAGGCAAAAGAAGCGACTGAATTTGAACTATCCAAAGCTTGCAAGGTTGTGACCATAAATTTAAGCTTAAAAAGAAAAAAGAAAATTGCCTTTCTTGTAAGGGTAGAATCTCGATGAGGAAGCAGAACCATCTTGCTTTGGTAAAGATCCATGACCAAAAGCAGATGAATCCATAATATCAGCCTCAACACTGGAAACTGCTTTCTTGTGTTGCAGACAAGCAGACAATCCAGCATGTTGCTTATCAAGGAGACTTGGCTTATCAATCTTCATAACTTCCTTAAAGGACTCTGCATCTTTTGAAGATGACCCCTGAAACAAATTGCCAGAAACATCAAGAATTTCATTAGAAACTCTAGCAAAATCCTACTCTTAAACTTTAGCCTCTGTTAGGAGCAAAAGTGAGCATTCACATAAATAATGAAAGTACACAACATGCTAAGAAAAGGACTGAATCACAACGAGAAAATCAAGGGAAAATGCTTACACCGAATAGTGTGAGGCAATCCACAATGAGCACTCTAGCACCAAACTCCTTAGCAAGAGCCTTTACCAGAGTTTCCTGATATATTTCAGATCCTATCCACAGGTTGGCAGAATTGCACTTGTGTTAATTGGGCATCCAAACATGTAATATAAACACTAAAAAACAGAGAGAAAATGCAAACCTGGTGGACCAGACAAAAGAACACGCTGGCTCAAAGAAGAGATCTCATTTGTATACTTCAAGAACTTATGTTTCAAGTGAACAGATGCACATGCAAGAAGAGGCTGCTTTGTACTCTCACTGTTCAAGAGTAACAGAATAATGATTCATTCAGCTATTTTCACCAATACAAGAATCGCAAAATAATCAAAAAGCATCCTTCATCCCTGTTAAATAACTGATGATATAGAATAAAGCCCCAACAAAGTGGTATATCACATTTCAAAACCAAATCTAACAAGAAAGGATAAATGAATATAGGTTAAAAGAATGGTCAGATTTCCACAGAACTTTAAGAAATTTAGGCAAGAATGTGAGAGCCATTGTAAAATCACACTAGTAACGTAATTCTTCCAATATGATAAAATGTATGTGTATAATAAGTTATCAATAAAAACTGCTTTAATATATGATATATTGATATGCAAGCTATATCAATTGTTGCAGTCCTTTTTATGAACCAACAGTACTCAAAAAAGAGAATATTCTGAGATTTAATTAGCAAAACCATGTAATTGCACTAAAAACAACGAGAGTGACATGAGAATGTTAATCATTATGTAACTCGGATATTTAAAAAAGGGAAAAGAAAAGAAGTGAAATGACCAAAAAAATACATGTAAGAAACAGACAAAAACTGTTTTGCATTAGATGCATATGAAGTTTTTTATTAGTTTGATAGCAGATAAAAACTGCAGACAAGCAATAACTGTAGAATATACCAGCATTTCATTTCACAAAATAGCACAGTCAAATAGTACCTGAGGTAGTAGGGGAAATTATCAAAGAAAACATCATGATCATTAAGTTCTATAATTGCTTGTTTCAAACCATCCTTCACTGCCTGGGATCTAGTTGATGATGAATTCACTGGAAACTCAAAGTCCTTTTGATCCTCAAGGAGCTTGCCGGCGTTTGAACTTGAGGCCAAATCAGTTAAAGATTCTGCAAGCATATAGAAGTAAACTAATACAGACCATAAAAATGTTAACTCCAAGATATTTCATCAAATTGAGGGAAAGAAAATCATTTTTATTATATCAGAAGAAAACTAATTACATATCCGAGTATATATCTCATGTGGGACTAAATTTACTCTCTTTCTCCTCTTCAAACTAGAGAATAGATATTAATCAATATCCAGCTTGTTATACCATAAGGAGTATCACAATTAGAAAATAATAATAATATACCTAAAAGAGATAAAGAAATTGTAATATTGGATAAGTGATTGAGAATCTTTGACAATAAACTTTCAAAGAATCTAGACTAAGCTGGCAATTATCTACAAATGAGACTTTAACTAAGTTGATCTGCTCTTTCAAGAGAGTTGATATAATCTTCGACTCACTCTCAAACTATAGATAATGTAAGATTTTAAAGTTTACGAAGAATGGAGTGATACATTGTGAAGAGTAGCAGATCAATTGAAATAGATTAGGATTTAAGTTTCTACTCATGTGACAAGTAGTTCATACTAAGATAAAGATTGAGACTGAGACAAAGTTCATATTACCCTGAGACAAGGAGAAATTTTTCAGAGGGACCAAGATTGAGAATGACTAAGTATCCTTTTGAGAATACAAGTGATAGAGAGACACTGATAAGAGTGTTCCACACAGAAGTATGATTAGCCCAGAATTAAAAATAAATGAACACCTAAATGAGACTGAGTTTTCAATCGTCTTACTCCCGCAGAATGAGAAGATATCATGAGAGTAAAAAAGTAAACGTCCAAAATCAAATCTAAAAGAAGGAGGATCATTGAAAGCGACAGAAAATTACAAATTACTTCTTAAATTATGCACACAATTTCAAAGGATGAATCAAAGAGGAGAATTAATAATAAAAAAGAAATTGAGAGGAACATCAACTTGGTGGCTATAAGAGGACAAAAGAATCGAGATGAAGATGAAGATGAAAAGTAAATAATGATTTAAATCCCTCTTTTTTCCTGCCTATTGCAACCTAATTATTTAGTTACAATTTGTTTCCTTCTTTATATTTTGTCCCTCCTTTGTTGCATATTCCATTTTAAGTTTGACACCAGTTCCTTATATTTTTAGGCAAAGGTAATGCCAATGGGCCTGCTCACCAGTTATACAATGTAATGCGCGCGCACGCGCGCACACACACACACATCAAAAGAAAGTTGTTTCAAACCCAGTTTCTTGGCAACCATTTCTTATCATTGTGGATTCTTTTTTGATAAACAGTGGCACTTTCTGTTTTATGAACTTGGGCCCTAGTTGGACCTGGGTCTACAAGGTGCAGAGGAAGAAGCAACATCACTCATTCTGCTCTCCTGCAAACTTGTGATATTGGAAGGAGCCCAACTAAGGGACAAATTTGAAGACTGAGCAAGATAACATGTGCTAACGGGGTTTTGTAGATCTCTTATTCTGAATTGTTTGCAAGGTGTCAACCAAAGGAAAGGTCTTCGGAAATGCAAGAGTAGCACCAGATGCAATCTGGAGGGTGTGACCCAAATTATTTAAGAGGACCTATGTAAGAAACAATAGCCTTTAATTGCTAAATATTTGGGAATAATAGCTTTTAATTATCAAGACCTTTTTTACCGAGTCTTTTAAGGAGAAAAAGTTATTCTTCATAACTACAAAAACAATTATATTTTATTCTTGGTATCAGAGCACCACATTAAATTGGAGAGGAAAAAGAGAGAGAAGAAATTTTAAAGAGAGAAGAAAATTTTAAAAATATAAACATAAGATAATAAAGTTTTCTATTTATCATTCAGGAAAGCCGTGCCAAGTATGAGCAGTTCCAAACTTTCCTCCATAACTCCTTCAATTCATTAAATTTCACTACAATTACCTCAACTTTTGGATCTACTTCAGTGATGAAATCTAAAACTCGTTACTTGATTCTGGTATGACATAGCAGGTAATCACAAATTCTTATCTACTCTACACTTTCTAATTTACCACCCATCTTTGTTGTTGATAGGTATCATATACCCTTTAAAGGACAAGGTTGCCTTAAATATCTCTTCATTAGAATTAGAAAAAGTCCTTTATATTTCCAAGTTTCTCTATATCTCTAAGTCTCCCATGAAATTATATTTCATTAGTTCTTTTACCAGATCCTAAAATTGTGTAGCTTTCTATCCTAGCTATTGTGTTTTCCAAGATCTATGACAAGATGATTGGTGGAGGTCATGAATTTAATAGAGTTTACTATTTCGACAAATAGCTCTCTGCAAATGATCTTTCTATCACAAGCATCAGCCCATATCAGTGATGTTGTCAACTTGATCATCCTTGTATGTCAAAAATTTAAAACGTTTATCAATATTCCACCATCCTTAACTTAGTTCTAATGTGGCATGTGAGTTGGGTAAGCATCACCGTGCATCATTTCCTTTTAGTACTCATGAATGTTCCTCTTCTCCCTTTAGTCATGTTCATTACGACATATGTGGTGTTAATCTTATAATTAGCATTACTGAATTACATTATGTTTTAACCTTTATTGATAATTGCAAAAATACAGCATGGGTTCACTTGCTTAAAATTCATTCCAAATCTCTTGTCATATTCAAAAAAATCATTATGAAATGAAAACATAATTCTCTACTTCCATCAAAATTTTCCATAGAACTAATCCCCTTGAATATGTTCAATTGGCCTTTAAACTTTTCGGTGCTTAACAAGACATAATTCATCAATCACTTGTTCTATACTTCTCGAATTGTCCAGCGTACGAATTATTATCTACTCAATATTGCACATGCAATGATGTTTGAGTCCAAGTAAAATTAGGGAGATGTAGTATCCATCTCATAAATACATTCTTTTTTAAGTTAATGGTAAAACATCAATGAGATGTCTTTAATCTAGCCAAGTTGCATTTTCTTTACCATTGGAACTTTATATTTCGTTTATCTCTAGAACATGGACACGACAAACTTAGCCCTAAGTTACTCGATCTTTCTTAAATACTCTTGTACAAAAAGGGCTATAGATGTTATGACGCAGTGTCCCATCACTTCTATATTTCTACTGATGTATTTTTTTTATAAGTACCACATATTTCTCAAATTCTACATTAACTTCACATTGGAACCATTCAACATCACTCTGCCTTTAAATTAGTAGCATCAATGTATCTGTGAGGTTCATTTTGGAAACCAACGATGAATGAGGATATGTTCTTTTTTTGTCATGAAGGGCATGGGAAAGGGCATGGGAAATTGTTCACCCTTCTATAATCGCTATTTATCTTGTTGGTGGGTACTCAGAATCAAATATCTTCCTTATTGGTCAGATTGATCATTATAAAGCAAGACTATTTGCTAAGGGATGCATGGGATGCATACAAACACAAGGAGTAAACTACTTTGGGATGTTCTCAAACGTAGATTGTTTCAACCCACTACGCCATCAGAGTTAATAAATCTTTAAGATGGATATCAAGAAAGCCTTTATATGTGGAGAGCTTTCTGTGTGTGCGTGTGTGGAACAACCTCCAAATTATGTTGCTCAGGGGAGACTAAATCACGTAAGCTCAGAAAGGCAATTTATGAGATAAAGTTCTCGAAAGTGGTTTGGAAAGGTCTACCAGCAAGTTATACAAGTTGGCCTAGTGTAACAAAGTGGACCATTTGATTTTTGTTCAGCAAAAAACCATTAGAGTTCTAATTTTTGGTACTCTGTGTTGAAGACATATACATAATGTAGCAAATATATAGAAGTAAACGACAAATTTTGTTATTAAAAAATTTGGGACAACACTATTTTATTGGGGTAGTACTTATACCACTCAAGGAACATCATTGTGAACACTAGCACAAACTTCAATCATCTAGAATCACAATCTATGGTCAAAATATAATGACTTTAAAACCCAAAGACTAGTAGGTAAACATATTTATCCAGCAGTTACTACACTAGGCATATTTATGTAATTGGAGAGGTAACAGTTCATGCATCAAGCCAAAAAATATCATTAGGAAGCAGTCTTAAGAATCCTTTAATATATCTTAAGAATACTTTGATAGATCAAATGATTTCCATGAGAGGGCTTACTATGCAAGAGTGCACACCTAAAGGTTAATGCCTTCTTACATACCAGTTATTCTGGATATGCTAGATCAACCTCATGATTCTGCGCTTATGTTTGCAACCTTGTAACATGGAAAAGTAAAAGGCGGAAATGTGGTAGCATGATCTAGTGCCTAAGCGATTACAAAGTGATAGCACTTATAGCTTGTAATATGATGTAGAAGAAATCATTTCTTAAAATATTTGGCTTTAGTAGCATCACTAGACTAATGAACATGCATTGTGACAATCAAGTAGTTATTTACATCGCAAATAATGCAAGATTCCATGAGTTTCCGAAAGACATCGAAGTTGATTGTCACTTCTTAATGATGCAACCAAACACTTCTTCTGAATAAGAAACAATAGACATTTTTACCAAACATCTTTTTATTACTTGATTTTTGCCTTTATGTAACAAACTATGCATAATAGATATCTATGCTCTGGCTTGAGGGGAGTGTTAAAATAATAGGCCTTGATTTGTCAAGTATTTAGGAAGAATAGTTTAAAATTACTAAGTCTTTAGTTTACTTAATTGTTAGGAACATGGATATTGATGTATATAAATATGAGAATTGTAATTCCTTTATCATATGGAAAATACAAATTTATTCTCAACTTCCTCCTCATGGGAGGTAGCTTGCAAGGTTACCACAATTAAAGTTATGAGAAGAAAGGTAATTCCAAGATGCATTTGCAAGGAGATGATAGATGAGAGGAGGTGACTAGGACAAAGTACCCATGTCAACAAGAGAAGATCTGAGGCATTAAGTATGGCGAGAGTATAGCTTCACAATTACATCATGGCATCGTTAAGCTGTTGTATACACAAGGAGACAACAAGGGCTACAAAAAATTTGAGATATGATGAATATACAAACGTAAGAGCAGCGGGAGATCACCAATCATATTTGACCTTCAATCTCCTAGGAACTTGTCTTAAAACAATTTTAAACCATGGTTGTCATTCTCACTATTATAATAGACATTTCACAACTTAACTATTTGATGATGTTGGATGGGTAGGAATGAAATTGACATGAAAAAATATGATGATAATTATAATAGAGCTTATTAGTATTGTTGCTATTACTATTATTGTCATTAATTTATTTATTGAGAATCAACATAAATAAACAAATAATATTAACATTAATAATAGCTGATCGACATTATTTATTGCCTACTATAATTAATAATAGTAAATTAGATATGTAAATATACAACAATGTTACCCTACTTACCTTATGGTGCTTACATTATTTTTTTTAGAGCTTAGGGTCTAGAATTTAGGGTTTAGGGTTTGGGATATAGTATTAAAGCTAAAGAAATTTTTAAAAAAAATTACACATGGTGCTCACAAGGTGAGTACCATAAGATAAGTAGGGTATCAAGAAACTGTGAATATAACCCTAATGCTTATTGCCTTATTAGTTATAAGTAAATTTTAGTAGCCTATTATTTAACCTAATATGACCGGAGTTTGTTAATACAACAAGATAGTTAATATAATAGTCCTTAGCCTTGCCTAAACAATTAAAACTAATTATTAATTTTGAGAAAGATATGGTTGATTTCATCCAATTCTCATTCTATTCTTCCATGACCCTCAAACGCATGTCAAGATCTTGGCCTAAATCAAATTGGCTTTTGCCGATCTTGATATAACTCAGTTGAGCTATATTAGGATCCACCAAGTTTGACAATTTGACAACTACACCTAAAACTAACACCAAGTTGAAGGAGTTAACATTATAGAGAACTATATCAAAAAGAGAAGTATCACGCAGATATACATAGAACTCTAGTATAGTAACAAACTAACAATGGCAAAATATATCTTATGTGGGACTAAATCTATTTATATAACTACTAACCTTAGCAAGCCACATTAACTATCTTAAGCATTACGATCTGATAAATAGCTCCTCTCTCCATATTAGGTGCATCAAAAATTGGGTATAAAAAATATGAAAATACTCACTAATAGGCACAGGAGGAAGAACAGATAGATCTTTCTTTAGGGTAGACAATGATGCTAGCATTGAAACAACAGCAGCGGTTGATTGATCTCCAGTTCTGTTTTGAAACTTAAGTCCCCTTTTGGAAGCATCTATTGTCTCTGAAGAACTACGTAAAATATGTACGCTTGGTTTACTTGGTTTCTCCTTGGATAGTTGCTGAAAAATCTATTGTTATGTTAAGGTTCTTTTTCAACAAGAAAGGAGAGGAAACAGCAAGAAATGCAGATCTCAATCAAGTGTCCCTGTAATTTAATGAAAAAAAGTAACAAGCCTGCTTCTTTGGAGCCACCAGATGAAATCCTCATTAAATCTGCTTAGGTAGGCTCATTTTCATAAAATATGCCTTGCATCAGACTAAATTTCAAATCTTACTCACTAATATGACACTGATAAAGTTGACAGCAAAAAACGAAAGCATAAATATTTAGAAAAACAAAAATTTTAAAACATACAAAAAAACAACTTTATGTGCAGGGAAGGATACATAGATATGTTTTTCTGGTCTACTAAAAGCAACTTCATCTCCACCAATAAGAATAATGGATTTTTGCTCCACTGTTTTCCCATTTACTTGTACAACACCTTTTGCCCCGACAGTTTCAAGTAGAGTGAAAAAAGCACCGCCACGCTAACACAGGGAACAATAAATTTTCTCAATTAAGTGAAGAATTAAACAGTTATATGGAGAAAATGGACAAGAAGGTACCTTCATTTGCCTTAATACACAAAGAGTAGTTCCCACAGTTGGATCAAGCAATTGCAAATCACAATTTTTGCTATTACCAACAGTGAATGAACTACTGCAAATGGAATGCGAAGGATTCTGAAAATAATAAATCAGAATTATCATCATACAACCAGGAAAAGAGGACATAAAATACAGAAACAATATGTTACAAAGACAGAAACAAAAAGAAGCCAAACTTCCAAATGAATGATGCTACAACTTCCCTCAGATGTGAAATCAGAAATGCCACATGTTTCTTGTACTGAAATGCTATGTCATATTCACTCCAGCAGCAAAACTTTCAAAAACAGTTTACATCAATGCATATTCACACAGTTGTTCATGATATTCATGATTTACAGGCAAAAAGAGAAGAAAAAACACAAGATTATATTTACATTTAAATTTTCAAACAAGATCAAAGTAAGAAGTTGAGATGTATATTAACCTTTCATTTCATCGCTGGTTAAAAACAAATTACCAATAGCCAATTCAACATCAATACTACTGATTGTCAATGCAACATTAATTCTTATTCTGCTATCTATTATCTTCTTACATTGATATTCTAAAACCTTTTCTGATCTTCTAATATCTGTAATAAGTAACTGTTCTTTTTAAAAATTCAAAATCACTTCGTAGTATTCACATTTTTTTTATTTAATAAGTTTTCAATAGAATTTCAAATTTCAGGTTGGGATGAACTTTGAAGTGAGGTTCAAGAGAAGAGCATATTAAATAAAGAAGCTAAAGTAACATCACAGACAAAGCATCCGGAATCAAACCAATATTGTTAACACTAGTCAAGACTTTAATGATAAAGTTCACAATTAAAAAGCCAAATCATGCACAGAGTCAAAACATATTTTTTCTTACCTTATCATAGCTATATCCTAAGCCAACTATAAACCAAAAATTCGGATGTTGATCCCATTAAGACATGTATCTTATAAGATCAAGAATTAGTCATCTCCCTTATGAAGAGCGAACTTATGATTAAGGCTAACATATCCCCTCCAGTCAAAAAAAAAAAAAAAAAAGACTAAGCTTGAATCATGGATCCAATTGCAAGAGTGAACGCCAAAAAGGTGCACTTTGCATAAACAGACTAGTAAATCACAATGAATGATTAACTATGTAAATAACTGCAGATAACATGAACAAGCCATTTGAACTCCCAACCCGTACTATGATGCTGTGATATAATTGGTGATATGTTATCCAAAAAGCTTGATCTTTCAAGGGATAAATAATTGATTTATAGTTCAGCATTTCATAATAAAATTTATAATGAAACACCAAAGATAATCTGCAAAACATGAGATATTCAAAAGCAAATCAGCTTCAACAAAGTTCCAATTCATAAAATTCGGATTGGATTCATCCTTAAGTTTGTAAGCTGGCCAAACTACTACAACACTCTCTATACAAGAGGTCAATGAGAGGTCGCCGAATGACGCCAGAGGCCACGGTACCCATTGGATTATCGGATGCTAAGAAGCCTGATCGTATCGAAACAGTAGAATCAGTGAAAACAAAATGGTTAAGAAAAGTAAAAGAAATAATGATTTTGTATATATGAGTTAACAAATTGTGTTCAACCATAATAAGGACCTCATTTATTTTTCATCAAATATCATATATATAACAAGAAAAGATATTAGAACTAGTGAAGTTAGATAAGCAGTCCATACTATACTATCACAATATTAGTGATGGTATATTATTAACATTATGTAGTTATAAAACTGTTAAAAATCATATATGTTACTGTAGAAATCATATATGTTAAGATAGAGTTTTTAAATAACATTAAATCAACAAACATCATTTGATAAAATTAAATCATTAATTAATAGTGCATATTACAATGCTTATTTGGGACCTAAATCATATCTAAATAAGGATTAGAATATTTCACTTAATCAATAGAAATTTCACTCGATTGATGCTATTAGAGAGAGATGAGGCACTCAATCCAGCTAGTGGCAGTTTACAGATAGTAGGAAGGTTAAATAATAGATCTTATGACAATCACAAATATTGACAAGGTTTAGAAATTTAAGTTGGAATTCAAGAGAGACAAAGAAAGCCTCTCGCCCTCTCATGTGCATGTTTACTAGGAATAAATTTAGGTTCAGCAAAAAGTATGCCAATCCTTGAGTTTTCTAAATCAACAAAATTTAGTCAACTTTCAGCTGCTCATGCATTTTGCTATCAATTTGGCAAGATTTCAATCAATTTCATCTAATTTGTAATAATGTCTAACTCATTTCAAAGTAATTTCTTCAAATCTTTTTTTTTAATTTCTCTGACAATCTTGGTGACTAACCAATTGTTAGGGAATGATCAGGCCGGCCTTTGCTGATACTAATCCAGCTCGAGCAACCCAGATTGGTATTGGTACATAGTGTCCATAGTCTACGGTGAATACAAGTTAATATCTATAACCATTAATCTATATAGCGGCATCGGGCATCATTTAAACTTCAAATTTAATATTTTGAAAACTGTGGCCACACAAACATGAGACAGAGAATTTATCAAGTCAATAATAAAAAGTAACTAAGAAAATAAGAAAAAATTGATTTAAGATACAATGAGCATCAAATGGACTTTAACAATAACAATAAACATGACAGAGTCACAGAATCATACACAATGGTGAGATTTTAGCTATTAACTGTGCTCCTACATAAGGCTGATAGGGAATTATCATTTATTATATCAATTATCATGTTTAGTGATATTTTTTTACTTTCATAATTAGATTTTGCTATGATTGTTTTTAATTTCTTAGAATTAAGTATTTTGCATTGTTTAGGAACCCACTAACCTGCATCATGAATGCTCAAAACTTTTAGGGGGTGTATTCAATCAAGAGATTTAACGACTTTCATTAAAAAAATTTTAGTGATAGATTTTGTAGAGTTGATATATATATTGTGGAATACGATTTCCTAAAAATTACAGATAAATGTGTACTCAAAGTTCACTAAAAAAGTATATCAAAAGGATAGTCATCCCTCAAACCAGATGAATATGCCAGTATTTTCATGCAATGGATTGACAACTGGACTATTTTAAGTGCAAGAGGCAAAATATAAGAATTCATAACATGCAGAGTCATCAGTTTTGGCAGACCAAAACTTATATAGAAAACCCCTTTAAGGAACAGCACAAAATAGATTACTATAACAAGAGCCATCAGAAAACAATCATATTAATCGTCACACCTGAGAGAACTGAGATACAAGCTTTCCCCACGCAACGGCCCTTGTTGCTCCTCCTTCCGCATTTTTCGTCAGCAGATCCAACTGCGGTGGGCACTCTACATGCAGGAAAAAGCAATCAAAGTTAAACAGTTCAAACTCAAACCCTAAATAAAAGATCTATATCTTTGTAGAAAACAAGCCATAAAAAAAAAACGGAGGAGCAAAAAAAGCCGACATCATACCTTGAACGGGCAACTCAATAGGGTTATCCACTTCCATGTCCACCGCTAGAGCCCCACCAGGCGAATCCGCTAGGGTTATCCGATCTCCACGAGCCGACAACGTCGGCTCCTCGCGATTCACCTGCTCCTTCTCCCTCGGCGGCAGCGCCTCTACCTGAAAGACTCCGACAAAACCCATCCGAGGCAGATCAGAATCCTTGCAAAGGGCCGTGCAGAAAGGAGATCAACATCGGAAGGGGGCAGAGATTGCACCTTCGGGCGCTTTGCGCTGGCTGGAGCCGCCGCCGACGAGGAAGACGACGGGGATGGGCATCGCTTGGCAGCCGCTGCGGCTGAGCTCCGTCTCGTCTCGACCATCTCCGCCCCTCGCTAACCCTCTCCTTCACTGCTCCGATCCAAAAGCTCTACTCCAGAGAGAGAAGAGCAATAAAGAGCCGGAGAGAGAGAAAGAGGGCCGAGAACCAAGAAGCCTATTAATATATACACCGCCATCTAATTAATCAACTCCCCAAATGTTTATCTTTAGAAGATTCAATAAATTATTTAATTATATTAATTAATTAATGCTATAATAATACAGATCAGGAGAATAATTAGTGTGAGAATAAAGAATGGTAAAATATTTATTTCCGTAGGAATATGGAAAATCGTAAAATAATGAATTCAGTAGGAACAGTTGGGGAAAAAAATCAGAATTTAAGGAAGAAAATTTACATACTAATTTAATTTTTCCCAAAATACTTTAATAAAAAAAGCCGTCTTTGGAAATTAAAAGTGGCTTTACAAATTAGGAAGTTTTAGTAGGAATTTACCGTTTTTTTTAATGTAAATTTTATTAATTTTTTTTAAGGAAAGTATTCCCCCCATACTTCACATGCAAAGTATGCAAAATTTTTTAGTTCTGCATTATTATTAATTTTATTTATTTATTTATTAGATATAGATATAGAGAGGGTGTGTTACGATGGGCTGGCCATGCCTCACTAGGCGTCCTATATATATTAAGAGACACCAAGTATAAATTCAAAATTTATTTTCAATTTAATTTTTTTCCTTAATATTATAATTTAACCTCTAAATTTTTAAAACAAAATCTTATTAGTAATATCAACAACTTAAAAAACTAAACAAAAAAAATTGGTTGAGGCTCCTCGAATGATGTAAGTTACCTCAATTTGTAAGGGGGCGTCAAAAAGGACACTCATTTGGAATGTAATATAATTCATTGTAGAATAAAAGCGAAGCATCACCTTAGCGGCTCCTCCAAGATGACCTCATATTCTCTAGAAAGAGATAAATCACAAAGGTATTTGTCATAGCGTAACGATCTTTTACATTGAGAAGGTCAAACACCAATGAGATATTTTATTCTTGTTAAAAATTTATCTTAAAATTTGTTAAAGCAAAAAGCTCATACTACCAACTGACCCATCAATGGGACTGTGTGACATAATTTAAACTACTTAAATGTTCATTTTGATTGAGGTCAAAATTTGATACGTTCGAGTGTGTCTTTACCCATGTCTTAGGGACTGTATTAATGTCTAGTAATAATTCATGATTTTATTTTTTCTGTATTAACCTAAGAATGAATTAACAAGAATATTGAGAATAAGTTAATCATTTTTTATCGCATTCTTATTGATCATGGAATCTAAAATTAGAGAAAATTTAAATAATTAAATAAATGAATAGAAAATTGTCACATGAGCCACAAACTTTGAAAAAATCTAGCAGGATAAACTTGTCATTTTCATTGTGGAATTTTCTAATTGAAGCAGGGCCATACTGCCAATGAATGAATTGGACATTTGGTCCACCATTGACCTGGTGGATTAGGTCAACAAAAGAGTCTCCAGAGAATCAAGGCATTTCTCATGACTAAGATAATTCATACACCCTTTTGGGTGGAAGAAAACAGGAGTTTTAGGCTTTTTGGAGGCAGATTTGTAAGGTCTTGTCCAAGGATATGGAAAATTGGACGAGAGGAATCAAGAAATCTGGCAAAAGTAGAATGTTTTTTATTTTTAAAAAAAGGCATTTACTCAACCACCACATAAGTAAATTTTGATATTATCGAAATCACTATAAGAAATTATATGTATACAATATGCATCAAAGTAGTAGCAGGATAGAACAGATGAATATAGAGTCAGAGTTCAAAAATTTGTATCTGGTTGAAGCGTCGGCGTGCTGACTGCCTTTAGAGAATTGATTGTCACCCTACGGTGCAAAGACTCGCCGGCAAATTCCCCCAGGATCCGACAACCACTCGCGATGTTTATAGGTGTACTCCAAGACGAACACCGCCACACGGATTCAACCTCAGATCACCAATATCAGTAAGCCTCAGGACACAAAATAGAAAACGATGAAGAAGAAAAGAATGTTATGCTATATCGAAAACAGCATCCTCGGCCCTTTTTTATAGATCCGAAGAGGCAGGAGCTGCGTCGCTTCACGCGTCGCTGTTGCTTCGCGTTGAAGCGTGGCGCCGAATCCACCTTGGCCGCTCAGACCTGAGGTGACGTCACCTCGGGAGCTCAGGCCCGAGGTCACACCTCGGGAGCTCGGGCCCGAGGTCACACCTCGAAAGAATTATTTCCAAGGTCACCAACTTGGGTGGACACCACGGGAGTGTTGGACTTTATAGGTGGTCGGATTCTCTTTTGTTCCTACATGTTAGTGCGCAAAGGAAATCTATTCAATTAAAACAATGCTAACACTCAAGAACTTACTTGGTATCCACCTCCGAGGAGGTGACTAATCCAAGGATC
>JBAMIE010000055.1:7635126-7646329 GCA_037177295.1 Kaempferia parviflora
ACTTAACTCTGATATTGTTGAGGAGTGTTCTAGGACAATTCCTTGTGTGACGACAAGAAGAAGATAAATTGCATTGCAATTTGTGGAGTGGAGATGCATAACTTTGAATTCGAATTCTCTTCTCTCTGATTTTTTCTAATTAGCTTCTAAATTTAGCTTGCCTTTGAATCTTTTTCTTTTGTAATTCAATTCATAGCAAGATTGTCAATACAATTCCGCAATTTCATCTTCAATAGCATAAGTTCTTTATTGCATTTAGTTTGAATCAGTTTTTAGTTTAATGTTAGCTTAAGTTCTTAATTTCGATTTATTTCAATTTAGTATGATTACTTGGACGATTCAAATTAGGCTTGATTTAGTGAACTTGATTTTCTTTTGAGAGTGCATTCCATTTCATTAATTTAGAATTAGCAAAACTCAAAATCCCCCATTTGATTATTATAAAACCCCAAAAAGAGTTAAATCTAGATCACATCCTACTACTAATTCCTTGAGATATCGACTTGGGACCTATTCTACATGACTTCTTGAGTTTAGTTGAGAGTTTTCCACATTTTTATTAATTTGTAGCTCATTTGTGACACCCATTGTGAGCATATCAAATTTTGGTGTCGTTGCTAGGAACTAGTTGTGTTTATTTGATTTAGATTGTGCATAGTTTTCCTTTTTTTTGTTTCTATTTTCTTGATTATTGTCAATCTATTTTTGTTATAACTGTTAAATTTTGTGTATGACCATGTCCTCTTATGATAAATTGCTTGATTACGATCCAGAGATTGAGAGGACTTTCACAGCTCTGAGGATTCAGAAGAGATCACCAATTAGTCCTGAAAGTAGTTCTTGAGATTTTGATTTAGACATGGCAGAGAACAACAAGACTATGAAGGAGCTTGCAGCACTTGATGCGTCTACAAGTATTCTTGTATCATCTATCAAGACATGGTAAGGGATTTTGAGCTCAGATCAGGGCTTATTCTTTTATTGCCTAAGTTCTAGGGCCTTTCAGGAGAAGATCCCAATAGACATCTGCATCAGTTTCATGTAGTGTGCTCCACCATGAAGCCTCGAGGGATTTCAAAGGAAGACATCAAGTTGAGAGCATTTCCTTTCACCATGACAGGAGCAGCTAAGGAATGACTCTATTATCTTCCAGCAGGTTTCATCATGAGTTGGATTGATATGAAGAAAGCATTCTTGGAGAAACTTTTTCCAGCTTCTAGGACTACTACTATTAGGAAGAGCATTTGTGGCATTCAACAAGTGGTGGGGGAGACTCTTTATGACTATTGGGAGAGATTCAAGAAATTATCTGCAGTTGCCCCCAGCATCAGATCAGCGATCAACTACTTATTCAGTATTTCTATTAAGGACTTCTTCCTAGGATAGGAGCATGATTGATGCAGCAACTGGAGGAGCGTTGGTGAACAAGACTCCAGAACAAGCAAGAGAGCTAATTTCAAACATGGTCTAAAATTTACAACAATTTGGGAGTACAACACTTATAGCTAGAGGAGTTGGTGAAGTTCAAGTGATGTCTAATGAGCAAAAGGAAATCAAGAGTTCATTGTTGGAATTGACATCTTTGGTTAACCAAATGACAGTGAATAGCATGGGTCAATCTTCTTCAAATTCGAGTGCTGGCCAATCTTCTTCTTTTCCATTGCAAATCATGAGAGTTTGTGGCATATGCTCTAGTCAACAACATAATTCAGATTTATTCCCTAACCTTTATCAAGATGAGTCTTTGGCAGCAATTTCTTGGCCTTCATTTCAGCCAAAATATGACCCTAATTCATCCATATATAATCTGGGTTGGAGAGATCATCCTAATCTTAGGTATGAGAATTCATTTTGTCAACAACCACCTCAAAATCAGAATTTCCAGCGTCCAACATAGAATTTCCAGCAATATTTCTAGCCACATTTTGCTCAAAATAATTATCAACAACTTCTACACTTTCAACCACAACCTTTTTAGCCATATCAGCAACAATCTCAGTAATTTAAGCAACCTATTCAAGGGCAAAATGCATTTTTCCAGTAGCCTTTTCAATCTTCACAAAATGTTCAACAATTTCAACAACCTAGTCAGCAAAATCAAAATCAATTTCAGCAGCCATATCACTTAAATTCTTCTTAACCCAAATTATATGGTAATCAAGGAAGTTTTAGCAATTTTCATGGATCAAATGTGCAATCTCAGCAACCAAAGATGGAGGATTTGATGCAACAACTTGTGCAACAACAACAATTAATTTTGTAACAGCAATAACATCAACAAAGGACTGATTCAGCTTTGTAAAATATTGAGAAGCAAATTGGATAGCTTGCAAAAAATTTGAATCAAATGCAAGATCAAGTATCAAGTCAACTACCTTCTCAAGCAACACCTAACCCAAAAGGGAATGTTAGTGCATTGACTCTTCATAGTGGAAGGAGTACTTCAAATTTGGCACGAAGTGTGCCAATTCTAGCAGATTGTGTGCCAAATACAGTAGGTTTTGTGCCAATTTCAGTAGCTCCAAACTCTATTGGATCTAGCTCTACTCTTATCCAAATTGATCTGGCAAGTTCAGTCCAAGAACCAGTCTAAAACAACCAATTAAATAAAATTCCAGCAACTTTTAATTCTGAAAATTCAGTCTCAAAAATAGGGCAGCAGGATCCAACATTTGATCAACCCTCTTCTTCACATTCGGCACCATTTTCAGCTTAACAATCAGCACAAAACAATTCAGGACACCAAGGCATTGAGCCAAATATTCCATTGTCATTTCCTCAACGAAGAATTCAGCCAAGGAAACATTTAGAAGAAGAAAAAGTAAAGGAGTTTCAAGATCTTGTGAATTTATTTAGCAAGGTGGAGGTGAATGTGCCATTGCTCACCATTATCAAGCAAGTTCCAAAATATACCATGTTTCTTAAAGATCCTTGTGTGAACAAAAAGAAGCTGAAAGCAAAGGAGTTGGTGAGCATGGGAAAGAATGTATCTGCATTGATTCATCTTTTACCTCAGAAATGTGAAGATCCAGGGGTATTTATAGTGCCTTGTATTTTTGGAAGTTGCTTATTCCAGGATGGTATGTTGGACTTGGGAGCTTCAATTAATGTGATGCCAAAATCTATTTTTCTGTCACTTGGACCCCAAACCTTTATAGCCCACTGGAGTTGTGATTTAGTTAGCTAATCGAAGTCAGACTCATCCAGCTAGAGTGATAGAGGATGTTTTGTTGAAGATTAGGGAGCTGATTTTTCCTGCTGATTTTTATATTCTGGACATAGAGGGTGATATGCTAGTAAACAAAGCTCCTTTGAATCTTGGTAGACCATTGTTGAAGACTGTTAGAACAAAAATTGATGTGAATGCAGGAACACTCTCGATGGAGATTGCAGATATAGTGGTTCAGTTCAGTCTTTTAATGCTATAAAGCATCCATCAGAGCACCATTCTATTTTGAGTGTGGACATTTTTGATGAGTTTCTTGACATTGGGTTGATTTTTGATTTTGATATGGGAGTTTCGACCATGTTGGATTTTACTTTGGATTTTCAAGATTTTGATTTAGATTTTGTAGCAGATGAGGTTGTACCTATTTGTGACCCAGATTTGATAGATGGAGACACTCTATGTGTAGGGGATTGTACAGTAGATGCATTATCGCTAGAATCACATTTCTTGATTGCAGGAGCACTTGAGTCAAAAATAAAAGAAGAAAGTGTAGGAGATTGCATAGTTGACGTAATACCCCAAGGATCACCACCATCTATTGATCAGTCACAGCAGCTAGAGTTGAAACCATTACCAAAGCATTTGAAGTATGCCTATTTAGGAGATGATTAGCAGCTACCTGTCATTATAGCCTAGAATTTAGAGCTAGAGCAAGAACAGAGATTATTGAAAATTCTGAGGCAGCACAGGAAAGCCAAGTGGTGAACAATTGCTGATATTCCTGGGATCATTCCTTCCATTTATTTGCATCATATTTTTCTAGAGGAGGATGTGAAACTAGTGAGGCAACCACAGAGGATACTTAACTCATTGATTTTGGATGTATTAAAGAAAGTGGTGACTAGATGATGAGCGTAGATTATGTATGTTTTTATGCACTGCTTGACGCTCATTTACTTATATTTCACAGCATATAATTTATGTTTATTGCACTTTATCTTGTCATACTGACGTACTTCCATATATTTTGTTCGAAGATCTACTTTATGCTTTGTTTTCATGATAGGATGGATTTTGGAGCAAAAATAGAGCAAAAATGTACATTTTAGCAACTTCGGAAGAAGGATGTCCACTGACGTTGTCGTGATCCATGGGGCATATCGGGCTCATAACGAAGTCAAAATGGATCAAATTGTACCCACATGACCCTGACTTGATGAGACACATGGCCATGGAAGATTCTGTTCATGATCACACGAGTAAACGACACGGCCGTGCGTTCTATACACGGCCGTGCAAGGATCTAGACTACAGCGCGGACCGTTCTTAAAATTGCCATAACTTTGCGGTCGGTTAGAGTTTTGGTGTCATTCAAATTGGAGAATATAGAAGACATCTACAACTTTCATTCAGATATGACCATGTGATTCCGCACGACCGTGCCTCGCATGGCCATGTGAAGGTTGCACGACCATGTGACTCTGCAGTGGGAGATATACTATGTTACAGAGTGAAACCTCACATGGCCGTGTGGACTTCACACGGCCGTGTGGACTTCACACGGCCGTGTGACTTTGGCCGTGAAACCCCCACATGGCCATGTGAAATCACACGGCCATGCAGTTTTTCGTCGAACGAAACCTCACACATCTGTGTGAGTCTCACACGGCCATGTGGTGGGCCGTGTGGGACAGAGTAAGGCCTATAAATAGGGGTTTTCTCCCCTTTTCATGGATCTTTTGGCACCTTGAGCTTGGGGCTCTGCCCCTAGGCTTGGAGAAGGGTTCTTCCACTTGGGAGAACCCAAAACCTACACCAAGAAGGCCTCTCTGGCGATCTGTCTACCCCCGGTGCAAGGAGTTCATACAAGAAGACCGGTGTTCCAACGATAAGCATTCTTTTATCCTTATCTTCTTATAATCATTCGAGGATTGCTTGATCTATTGCCTCTTTGGTTGTATCTCCTTGATGATGGAGTATTTGTGATGTGTATTGATGTAAACTCTTTGGATACGTTGATTTCCTAGTGCAATGACATGCTTATGCCTTGTTCTTGTTTGATGAAATGCTTAAGTGAAGGTTGTGTACTTGAATGTTTCATTTGATTGAACAAGTGTATAGATAGGTCATTTCTATAGATAGGAGTGCTCTAGTTTGAAGTGGCAAGACCTTGATGACAAAGGTATCTCTCCTCTCATCTAGAGTATTCCCTCTTAAGAAAGGCAATTCTATGCATAGTTGATTCTATGTACTTAATGAATTCTACTTATTCAATGATAGGAAAAGATTATGTTAATATAGAGAAGTATAACCGGGGAGCCCTAGTGACAGGAGTAATCCTTTAACTGAACTCTCTATGTTAGCTATTTTTCTTGCTAGTATTTGAATGATACAAGTAGGGTATTCCAATTCATCGACGAGTGACTTAGTATCTAGTTAGTTCACCTACAAGACATAACATTGAAACTAGGTGATTAAGATTGCCTAGCACATTAACTACCATCACAAAAAAACCAAAGTCCTAAAATCATTCTCCTTGCCAAAGACCCAACTTCCTTTCTTCCATCTTTCTTCTCTCACTTCTCTCTTGCACTATTTTCATTTTCAACACAACCAATTCACGATTGTCTAGATAATTCAACGTGCGAAATTAGCTAGTACTTAATCAACAGTCCCTGTGGATACGATAATTTTTTGTATTACTTCGATATTTTCCATACACTTATGAGTGTATCACCGAACTAGAACCAAAATTAAACATTATATCAAAACAAACCTTCCAGTGAAAATTAATGAATATACACCATTAATTTACAGAATGAACAAATTAAATGGTATGACACTACCAAGCAACTATTTCTATACATCACATGAACAAAAGGGATATTTTACAAAAAAAAACGTTTGGACTAATTATTAAACTCTGAGTAAACTGCAGAACCTGAAGAACTGCCATGGAGATTTTTCACTTTCTTTACCTTTGTCACTTCAATGGGATGTAAAATCTAGCAGCTTATTCGAAAATATTACTTCTACTGGAGTCAGCACGATCGAATGGTTGTGGTTGTGTTGCAGAAGCGAGTGGGTTGAAAGCTTTTATCAAAATACCCAGTGCAAAAGAGCATGATGCTCGGACAGTTGCATCTGTCGATTTACTCATCTTGTTCACTAATGTCCCCAATGCCTGGGAGAAAAAGATGTCATTCAGTCTCTTTAGTACGAACAACTATGATGACACAGTTGGGATCTCTTCACTAAACCTGTGAACAGTGTGGAGCCAACGAACGCTGATCTTCCGCAAGTGACAGCAAGCAACTAGAGAAGTACACTGCATTTGCTTGTATCACTGGCCAAGGCGAATCAAATGCCTGCACGACAAAAATATGGAATTGAGAATGTTCAATTAAAGTGAATGTGACAAGTTTCCTTGCATTACAATACCTGGATCAATGATGCCAAATAACTATTAACTCTAGGAGACAGGAGTTGATAGGCATGCCTCGAAAAATCTCTTATGAAATCCTCATAATCACTTCTGTGGCATCAAAGGAATATGCTTGCCTATTGTTTCATCATCCATGTGCTCAAAAAATCAAAAGTGTAATATGTTACCTCCTTTCGGAACTGAAAACTTGTTTGTTAAAAAGGTTGGAGAAGCCATCGACTTCGATCAAGGGTGCAAGTTGTCGAAGGGTAACCTAAGCAGGTTAAGAAAAGGATGCAGTCAGCTTTTACTAAAATAAAAAAATAATCAAGAAATAAAAACCATTGCATAATTTATTACCCTGCATGCCTGACGAACATTGAGATCATCATCGTGAAGATGGAGAATGAGGCGAGGGATGGTGGCATGAACCTGAAATAAGTACAAAACAATGAGACTGTTGAGCTGCAACAGATCTCAAGAGAACACGAAAAAGCCGGATCTATTGATTCAAATGCTTAACCTGTTGCGGTAATTAAATGCCTAAGCATGTAGTTGGGAAAGCATTTCTAAACAAAAGATGATGCAATTGCACATGTACAATTGCAAATTACGAAAATAAAAATTCCCTGGTGACAAACTAAAATTATCACAAACATGGAAACAACTCCAAACAATTAAACTACTTTGATTAAACATGAGAAAGTTTGCTATTCAGCCTGTGCATCACTGTTCAAATTCCTGAGCCATATTTCTGATCAAATTTAAAAGTCACGGTATTAGTAACTACAACTGTTGAAAGCAGCCCCTCCCCAAACAGCACATGCTTTCTTAATAGACATTTAGGTTAGAAGACAATATGACATCCAGAATTTTTGGATAGATAAAACTATACATTGTATCCCAAGAAGATGATACTATTGTTTGTTGCATGGTTTGAAATCTTGTATGGTGCCGGACACCATGGTCAAAACATATCACTTCAATAAATAATCAAAACAAAATACCACCCGGAACAAATAATTTGTCTTATGTCATTGAGTCAATCATGCTGGTGAATATCATGTGATTATATATTCGAACTTATAGTTGAGTCTTCTTTTTCATCTCCTTTCTCCTACCCTTCTTAACTCTCCAACGGCATCATATGTCAAAGCATTGGTACTGAAACAATATTGTTCCAGAAATTTCGACATCACTTGAAATTTTAAAACATGGTTCATTGGTAGGTATATGAGAGATGAAACAAACTTTTGTGCGTTAATTCATATCTAATGAGCATAAAGAAACACATACAAATGATAGATACCAACTTAAGCATTTTTTTTCCAAAATTCAAAATACATGAGAAACTATATAATTTATTTTTTATTTCAATCACACATATAGCATTAATATATGGCATCTATCTACATTCTACATAATGAGATTGAAATAAAAAAGTAACTTTTTTAGATGGACATTTATTAATGCATCTATCTACATTTTTTTGCTTTCCAAATTTACCTTTTAGATGAGTCATTTTTGAAGAATATGACATAGCTAGCATTAATAAATGTAACTTGCAAGAAACCAAGTCACTGCCTCGACTTGATTATCAATAATTACAATCACAAACATTTATCTAGAGATATTTCATCCATATCATCAATAAAAGAAAATATTTGCAACTTATCCACTGCCGTGAGGGATATTTTCAACTCTGCAAATCTAAGGGTGAAAAGCAACTAGGTAAAAAGTCCTATAGAAGAAAGCACAAAAAAAATTGCATGACAGTAAAGCACTGAACCAACAATCCAAGTATTTTTGTTTTATGTTTGTCAATGTGATCTGTTTAGAAACTGTAAAATTTATTATTGAGATTTCTATCTTGGAACAGACAGTAGTCAATCAAAAGCAAATTGATCAAACATATAACCTCAAAAAGATGTGAACAGTGAATTGTGATTATTTCAAAATTGCATCAGTGCTAGAAATCATGGTGGGAAAGATATCAAATAATGTTTACCATTCATGATAGCATATCGTACCTGCTCCACAAAAGCCTGGTGCTGCGAACCCTTTGCATACTTGCTCAGTGCTCCATAGGCAGCAAAAGCTTTGGAACGCATTTTTTCATTCATGCAGATCTAATCATTAAAGCAATATGATCTACTATGAGAACAAGCTTTATCAGCCATGCCAGAAACAAAATTTCAGCCCATGTATATGCATAAATATATTGATATAGTCATAAGTACATGCTAGAAATTCAACATTTGCACTGTGATTAGTGCACTGGTGATGATGGTGCCAAAATAGCCACCCTCAAGGGAAAAAGCTTTTGAGAAAACCAAAACTCTAATGACATAGTTACACTTTATTTAAAAGGCTGTTTAGATTTAGTTGAAAGTTTGTTAAAAAATTTCAACAGGTTATTTAGATATTTTAAAAGTTTGTTTAGATTTTTAAAAAGTCATTTAAATTTATTCGAGAATTTATTAAAGTTTTTGGGTAACTAAGTAATACAATTTTTTTTTACAAAGAATAGGTCTTATACTTATACTGATCTATAGCAGTATAAGAAGTTAGGATCCCTCGTATTTGATTATTTTTTCAATTAACAATACTTTTCCTCTTTCAATAAGTTGAGTTGTTCCTCCTGCTATATTAATTGGTATCAGAAATTTGTTTCCTAATCCTTTCCCTTAATACACCATTCCCATCCAACTCCACTGCAAGCCATCAACAAAAGGGGAAGTTGTGTACGCCTCCCCATGAAACAAAATATATAAATAGGATTAATTTCACAACTCTAATCCTTAAAAAGCAACATATGGCCAAACCCACCACACTGATAACCTATTAATACTAATAATCTTAATTCTTAGGGATGTATAAGATAAAAGATCTAAAAAAGAAAAAGCATTTTTAGTGTCAATGTCTTTCAAACGATGGAAGCATGAATCCTTTGCATAAATTTAGTTGCTCATATTTTCAACTAATTTGGTGCGTCTGAAAATAATAAAAAAAAACTAATCAAGGAGGCACCTGTAGATTGCGCAGTCGGACAGACAGATTTATTAAAATGTGATTCACAGCCTCTTCAGGTGCTGTCTTGAGAACCTACATGCCCAGTTAATTAATAATCCATATAAATGAAAAAAAATGATAGAAAAATAGAAGTCCCCAAATATGTAATATCCTACACTAAGCAGGCATTGCACTGCTGTCAATTGAACAGATTCATCAGGGTCTTCAAGTAAAGCTACAATAACTCCAAGAACTTGTGCAATATAGTTATGCATGTGACTATCTGGTATCTGCAACAAGGAAAAGCAATTGAAATCAGGCGGTTCTAGTGGTCTAGAATAGTGAAAAAGAATTTCCATTAGAAAAAAAAAGAGAAGTATGATCCAAATCAAATGACAACATATATGGTAACATATATCAAGACTTAATTATGGCAGGATATATGGCAACATATATCAAGGATGAAGCGTATATGACAGCATATATCAAGCCTTAATTAATAGCTGTAAATATATTATAGCTATAACTGTTTTACCTGTAAATATATTGTAATTAATAGCATAGATATACCTTCCTAATTTAGACAGATTGATTTAGATAGATAGCCTGGATTTATTGCTGAAAATTTATTCTATAGCTTTCTGTAAATTGCTAACATTTTCTATATAATGAGAAGAACTCTCGTAGTGAGAGTATTCAATCCATTTGACATGGTATCAAAGCTATACTTCAGAATTTGAGAGTGTCTTCTTGAGAAGTCTAGATTTTGGTTTTGGGAATATTTCCAGAATTCCATAGTGTCAGTCCAAGCTTTTGGATCCTGGGCCTACTAATTTTCAGCACTTCTAGTTGCATTTGGTTCTGCATTTGGTGAGTAAGGAATATCATGTCAACTACCAACTAAGATATTTTTGGTGTGCGTTCTACCTGGGAATTTTTGTTTATCATGGAAAAAGAATTATGGGTCACATCGATGGTAGTGATCCGACACTTGGCTCAATGGGAAGTCAAAGATGCTAGAGTCATGACATGGATTTTGGGCTCTGTTGATCAACTGCATGTTCCTAATCTAAGACCATATAAGATAGCTAAAGGCATGTGGGAGTATTTAAAAAAGGTTTACTATCAAGACAATATAGCAAAACATTTCCAATTAAAATACGAGATTGCAAGTTACTCTCAGGTAATCTCTCCATTCAAGATTACTTTTCTAGTTTCAAAACTTATGGGCTGAATATGTTGACATAATTTATGCCAAGTACCTCTCTTTTTGTGGTTCAAGAGGTGCATGAACCAGTGTTTTAAATCGCAAAGCATTGGTTTATAGCGTTTTTGTTTTATTAGCCCATAACATAAATAGCGAAGCGCATATCGCAAGCTTTTCGTGCACGTCAATTTAAAAAATAAAATATACTTATATAAGTAAAATAAAATAACATAATCTACTAAAATTAATCATAACAATTCATTACATGCTAAAATGTCCACGAACAACAATTATAAAAGTCTTATAGTTAAAAGTTTAAAACAACATAACCTAAAAATAATCCGTATCATCCAACTCTATATCACTATCATCATCAATAACGTCTATGGTT
>JBAMIE010000055.1:7754305-7765134 GCA_037177295.1 Kaempferia parviflora
AATCATTATGCTAAGGGTATTTTAGTTATTTAACTAATAATCCATACTTTTATCTTTACCATAAAAATCATACCAAACAAAAACAATTTTATCACACTTTACTAAATATCCTCATTTAAAACATTACTATCACACAAACTTATAATCCTATCCACAAACCAAACACTGCCTTAGTGTACTAGAGTCAACATGAAAGATGAAAGATGTAAATAGATAGTTCAAGTATTAAGAAATGACAATGATGTATTTAGGTAGATAGTCAGTTAGCACCACTGACATATGAATGAGTATTGTGATGGTAGAAATGATTAACTAAGTTGGGTAATGTCAAATCTGGGACGACCGGGTATTAGCATTGTAGAAAGATGCATGATATAGATGCAGTGGAATTGCGAGGTATTATTGTGTTGAGATTGAATGGTAGTGTCGGGTAGTATGTTAGACATGGATGGAAAAATTTCATGACTGATTTGATCATGCGAAGAGGAAAATTTGATCTGTTTTAATCATGCAAAAGGGAAGTTGTCGGATGTGCAGACTTATGAAAAATGGGCAATCAAAAGAGGTACATAATCTCCCAATGCTGATTAATGTATTCAACAAAAAAAGTGTTTCATACATATAAGAAAAAAAAATAATAAAAGAAGCCGTTTAGATTACAGACTATAGTTGCCCAAAAACAAAAATCGAAAGATACATATTCTCAAATTTTTTTAATATGTTTGAATGCAAAAAAGGAAAAAAAAAACTTCATTACACGCAGTAGGATTGAATAACACTCTTTTCATATTGAAGCAAGAACCAGCAGAAAGAATCCTATACACATTTCCTAGCAAACGGTGCCACAAGGAGGATTGCTCAAGTGGAGAAAAAGGAGCAAATGGAGAACTGTCACACTAAACTATATGAATGGTACGTAGGTAAAAGAAGATGTTATTTGTTTGACCATTGCAATTCTATTTCCAGGTTTCGAGCTATTCCACTTTTGCTTGCTGGAAGTAGGAGGTACTCTCCGGCAGCTGATCCTAGTACAACAACCTGGTCGACTAGAATTGTCACCTTTCCAAATGCTTTCTGCAGTCAAGTTAAAGAGGTATGTTAATTTTGGGGAGGGGGAGGAAAATTCAAATGAGCAAGTCCAAAAAATTATTAGAAATGTCAAGTAGTTTTTATTTGCTTTGTTGGCTTATGACCTTTCCAAATTTGCTCTTGTTCTTGCAAGATATATGAAGCTTTTGGCCCTTGGGTGGACTTTCAAATGCCCAGGAGAAACTTTCATCCCATTCAGGCGTAGCACCGGTAGATAAAATCTGCAGAATAGTAAATAGTCTTGAGAGAGAAGCACAAAGCTGCAATGTTCAGACTCCATGAGAGGGATCAATCTTACTATTATTATCAACATCAAGGAGGTAGATTTACCAAGTGAGGTACATGATGACCGAGAAAGGAATTCTTGCTAGCTAACCCTTTATCAGCCCAAGTTTTATACACTGTATTCATTTTCTAACTGAATGTTTAAATAGTTTGCTAATCATTCAACACTAAGATGTAGCAAAAAGTGACAGAAACATATATTTGTATTATCAAATTTGTGATATTCAGAATGTCTGAGTACGAGTAAAGTATAATTTTTTTTTGTCTCATGATACACTTCAAATATGATAAAACAAGAAGGAAACAGATACATAACAAGAAATTTTTCTTTTTCAACAGAGAGAAAATAAGCTTTTAAGAAAATAAGTAAGCTTACCCCACCTAGTGGGATAAGGCTTGATTGTTGTTGTAGTAACAGAAAAAAATAAATGTAATTTTGGATGTCATCACCCTGGCCTACAAATGGAAATATAAAATGGAGAAAGCAACCTTTTAACACACACTAATCTACTATTAACATGGAACAAGGATAATTAGGATACGGCTACTTAGGCTCAAAATATCAATACTTGTAAATCACACAAGTTTTAGATGCAAAATCACCATCTAATCATTCTCTTATTTGAGAATATTGAAGCGTGTTGAGTATCCCTAAATTGCTATCAACTTTATTAGGGCATACTAAAGATGAAAATATGAAGGAAAAGAAGTGTGCCTAGTAAACTCATAGAGATGCATTCAATACCAGGTAATTCAAGATCAAGAGAGCAGGAAAAGATGGTCCTCCTATGTGAAAGGAGGAAAAAAGGATTTGAGTTGCTGTTATTCAGTGTCTTAGGACATTTTTTACTGATTGTCGATATGAGGGAAATATCCTTGAATGAAAGACACTTCATATTTAACCTAGTGCTTTAACAAGATTTTTGGATACTTTCTTCAGAGAACAAAGAATTGAATTAATCCATCCTGCTTACGGATTAACATAAAACATATTGTCACTAACAATATTTAACCCCCTTCTAGTAAAAGAAAACAAAAAAGATACATAATACCATGAAATAAAATTTAACCTACAAAATAATTCAATGAACAAAGTTTCAGAGGGATACACGTGTAACTTGATTCTGGGAGCCATGACTCGGTGTCACAGACTTCAAAGTTGTTAAAACTGACATTCAAATATCTATTGTGAAAGAAGCAAAATAAAATTTTGCAAGAGAAAATGTCAAATCTTAGGCTCAAATATCTAATTTATTAATGCACAAAGCATAGACTGAGAACTGTTTTACCTTGGTTGTTCTAGGTGAATCATTGCCCAGCCTAAGTTTGCAGTAGACACTTGGGTTTCCCACTGATTGTTTCAAATTGTTCCCACGTTTGATGATAACAGTTAATGTCCCTGGCAAACTCTGTAACAGTAGCTCAGCCTTCTCCTGAAACCGGGGTGGGCCAGACTGAATCAAGAATTGCAGTAAAGGAATTGCCTCTGAGGCTGCAGCAGACTGAGCTTTGTAAACTTCGTTTGGGCACATAGACCATGCCTGCCTGAGAAGAAATAATGAATCCAATGCTGCCTCTTGAGATACCTCAGATCCTGTTTTGAGAGATTTTACTAAAAGCGAAATACTCAGTGTAGCTGGTTCAGTGGCTCTCAAGCGAGGGAAGTTGCTTAGCAGTGCACTTAGTGCTTTTAAATACTCCTCATTCACATTTCCTGAGGCTAACAAATCCTTCTCAATCATAGCTGCACATATATCCAATGTATGTAAGAGACTAACAATAAAATGATCTAAAAAAATGTGAAGAAAAATCGAATGTAACACAGATAATATGCTGTCAAACAAAATTAGCAAATAATTATTGTGGAAATAAGTGACAAGCATCTTGAGTTTCAACTCAATCCTATTGGAAGTTGGTGAAAATATCAAATCTAAGCCAGTCAATTGTACTCTTTTTATTCACCCTTATAAATCATATAAAAGAGGTAATAGAGTTTGGCTGCACATCCCATAATTTAGACATTTATGACATATGACTATTTATTAAGCCGCTAAATGGGGGACAGGGATCATAATATTATGCAGAAAAGAGTTAAGAGATTGAACATGTTGACATTTTTTAAGAGACTAAGTCCACAAGATTTTACCAGTAATTGCTGTTACTGTATCACTGGAAGCATATTCTTGAATAGTTTGAGTGGAAAAAAGAAGCTTAACAAACATTGCTGCTTGAACTGATGTATCTGGATTGCTTGAGTTGATAAGCTCTAGAACAACTTGGACACCACCAGCTTCTGCAACTGCTCTTTTATTTGATCGGCTATAACTTACCAGGTTTTGCAGTGCACAAAGGGCTACAACTTTCATTTCTTCAGTTGGATGATCTTCAAGGAGATTTATCAGAGCCCGACATGCTAAAACAGCATCTGTAGTTCGAGCAAGACCTTCATTCTGGAAAAGGTCACCCAAAGCAAGAGCTGCAAGCATCTTCCCCTGCTGGGACTGTGTTTGTGGATCTAGAAGATACATTGATAATGGTGCAATTGCGGCCTTAGCTGCCTTTGTCTCTCTGATCTTCACATTGTTTAATAACGCTTCCAGTAATCTTGCTGCAGCTTCCTCACACTGATGACTCCCGACAAGCTCCACTAAAGCCTCAATGGCACCACTTTCAGCCATCGCTTCAGCACTAGTTGAATCATCACTTTCCAAGACAAGGAGGGCATTAAGAGCACCAATGACTGTGCTTTCTACTCCAGAATGAAGCAGTTGCGCTAGAACAGCCACAGGCACCTCCAGAAAATATTCAGAGCTATACTGCAAGATGCTGGATAGGATAGAAGCGGCAGATTCCCATATTGACTGAGGCAAGGGAGTCTCAGATTGAAGTATGACCTTGGATAACTCCTGGACGCCACCTTCTTTTGCAATTGTATTTGGCCAGATCATAACAATCATAACAAGAGCATTTATTGCTTTCTGCAGTACAATGCATGAACCTGATCCAAGAATTTGAATGAGAGGAATTATTGCTTGCTCAGTCACTGGATCCTTCTGCAGGTCTTCCTCTAAAAGTAGAATTGACAAGAGTTCGGCTGCTGATTGTTGTACTGCTTGAGCAGGTGAAGCCAATAGAGAGATAACTGGTTCAACAGCCTGTTTTGGTGTCAGATTATAATTATTAGTTTGACACCTGTCTTGCTCCAAAATATTAACAAGAACCTTCAATGTACTATGCTGTCCATCTGCACTATGCTCGGGTTTTGAAAGTAAAAGAAAAAGTGGCTTTACAAGTTTGGCTGCTGATGGATCCTTAGCTACACTAGAATTGTTAGTCAGTATCCGAAGAAGTTCTGCAAATGCAACACACAGAAAATCTGGAGCTTCACAGAGGATGCTAAGTATATTTTCTACTACTCCACATTTCACCATTTCTAACTTATAATCTGGCCTGTTTTTGCCTAATTTTATCAATGCTCTAGCAACAACCTCATGAAGGCTATATTTTTTACCAGACAGAAGCTTTACCAGTAGGACAAGAGCTCCATGTGAAGCAACTACATCTGTCAGCTGCTCATCATCCAAAAGCTTATCCAATGCCCGAACTGCAGAGTTCTGGGAAGGACTGACCTCGCCAACCAATAGAGTCATCAAAGGCTCCACACAGCGTGCAGCAGTTGCAGTAGACCGAATTCTTGAATTTCTAAAGAGGACAGCACATAATTCTGCAGCATCCCCCTTCAGTTCTAGAGAATTGTTCGATGAAAGAATGCGGAAGAGAACATCCACTGCATTAAGCTCAACGTCCACAGCAGTAGAAACTCTTGATGGGTTATCATTGAGCAATCTAACAAGCGCAGCAATAGCTGCATGCTGTTCCCTTGTAGTACCTGTACTTAGAATCTCCACCAGGGGTTGAATAGCTTGCCTAGCTGATTCTCCATGCCTAATGTGGTCTGATGAAAACAAACTCTCAAGTGCTTTAGCAGCACTGTACCTGGAATTTCTTCTTCCTAGACGCAGAACTGCAACAAGTTGATTAACAGCACTATGTGCTGATTCATGATGCCTTATTTCAGCACTACTAAACAGAATGCCCAATAAATCTGTGGCAGCTTCTTCTGTAGTATCTTGCACACCAAGTGAGAGGTACTTATTTAGTGCTTCTAAAGCCCCAGATTCCACCATTATCCCTTTGTTAGATGGGCAATCTATTGCCAACTGTGTTAGAAGGCTCAAAGCTAGAAATGGTGCACCTGGTCGATCTGGAATTGGCTTGAGTAGATCAACAAGAAGAGGTATGGCTTTCCGTGAAGTTGAGCTGATTTTTATGTCATCAACTCTGAATAACCTCTCCAATGCAACTTGTTGTGGATTTGGAACCAATGAGAACTCTTCTGCCAATTCTATAAGATCAGCGACATCTGTGTCTGAAAAACCAAGCAAAGATATAAGACCACTAGCTGCTCCAGAATTAGCAACAGAAAGCAAAGTTCCTCTGCTGCCACTACAGACAAGACTTGCCAAAGATTGTGCAGCAAAATATCTGTTCGCAGACTGCTCAGATCTCAATAAACTTGAAAGCACTGGAATAGAGCGTGCTATTGCGTTTGATCGAACAATGTCCCTGTCTTGAAATAGCAACGATAAGAGCAAAGCAGAAACCCATATACTGTTATCTTCTCTGGAATCACTCTGCAAGTTTCATGTTCAAAGAGACAAAAGTTCTAAGCAACCATAGTGTCAAAGATACAAGGTATATGATTTTAGAATGTTATATTCAGAAGAAAAGTTTATAGCTTGTAGTAATAGGTTAATGTTTAAACTTGCAATTTTCAAGTTCAGATGTTGTATACTTAGAATTGCTCAAGTTGCTTCAGAATAGATTAAGTTGGGTTAGCAATTTGGGAGGCAAAGGCCATTCACTCATGAGAATGTTTAACTTTAATCTGCAGATGAAGATTGAAGAATAGGAAAGTAGAGTAGAAGTAGTGGAGCAGAAGTCCCTAGTAAAAAAATACAAACAATTGCAACATGATGCAATAATACCCAGTTGTTGTTGTTTTTTTGGTCTTGACTTTTGACTTAATTCACTAAAAGTAAAAAATACTTCAGACAAAAATGGACAATAACAGAATTATACAATTATATAAAAAAAATAGAAAAATAATACTCAAGTAAATATATTAACGATACTAAAAAGATAATACAACTTAGAAAAGGAAAAATAATGAAAGATATACCGACCATCTTATCATAAATACTTAAAATATTTGAGAGAATAAAATGTAGATATTTGAAATGCTCTAATAGAATATAGAATATCAAAATTTCCTTCACAGCCTTCTTTAGTGTCTTAATAGTATCCATTGCTCTATGCTAAATTTCATATTGCCTTTCAATATTGTGTTAAAATATCCACACACACACACACACACACACACACACAACTCATAAAATAGGAATAAATTGATGGTGCAGAATTTCAATTTACCTGTATAGGCAGGTACCCGTGCTGAGAGATCTTGTCTGTGAGAATTTCAACTGCCCCAGCCTCCATTAGGGTTGTTTTAGTACTTTTAGTGTGAACAGCAAGTTTAGCAAGCAGCCATGGAGCCATCATGTTACTAGAGATCAAGGCTGTGTTGCATTCAATTTCTCCAGATATAGGTTTCCCTGTAGCATTCCTACTAATTCTTATACCTGTTGTCCATTCATCATCTATTTTGTCAGCTGAAGAACCTTTATACTGCAACATCCCAACAAGAGAGTGAATAAGTCGGTTGCATAAGCTTGATTCATGCAAATCTTCAATCAGCCTCTGGCTTTGCTCTTTTGCAGTGCAAATTAGAAGAGCACTTGCCCCAACTTTGACCTTGAAATTATTTGACTCAATGACCCTTTTTGCAATTGATGACACACATCCAGAAGCTTCAGAGAGTAGAACACCAAATACAGTTTGCTGATCATAACACAGTTTCGACACCACTTCTATAGCTTTATCTTGCAATAAGGGTGTTCCTCCAGCTATACAAGATACCAAAGGGACTATCTTAGAGGGATTTTCAGCAAGAATTAACCATGGTTGATTTGTGAGTTCTACTGAACCTTTTGACCTTGACAACATCACTAGTGCCTCAAGAACTTCATAGGTAGCTGAATCTTCAACACTAGAAAACTCAAGAATTGCAGTGAGTTTGAGAATTGTCCCAGCACGATTCACAATGTCAGCCAAAGTTTGATCCATGGTACGATGACGAAGAAACCGTGCAATTATTGCTGCAGCATAAGTTTTGCCATCTATAGTGCCATCTTCCATGACACGTGTAGCAGGGAAAATAATATCCTCTGGAAATGCTTGTGCAGCAATTTCATGATCAAGAAAAAGATTAGCCAAAGCATGAATCGCCTGCTCAGCTACTGTAAGAGCTGGGGAATTGGCAAGCAGAATTAGCTGGGTGAGTACATCTCTAGCAACTTCAGCAACCTCCTTGTTCTGTAAAATGGAAAGAAAAATAGCAGCAAAGCAGCGTGAAACCTCAGATAAAAGTTTTTCTGAGTCCACATTAAGGAGCTTTATTATAGTCAAAAGGGTCTTCATAGCAACAGGGGTTTCCCGTAAGTCTTTGCGGCTGTCAAAGAGTTCTGCAAGGGCTAATGCTGAGCTTGCTTGAGTTTCTTCCCTTGATGAAATCAAGATTTTTATCATTGTCTCAATGGCATCATTTGCAGCACTTCCTTCGCGTAGAATGTCAGCGAGCGGAGCCACTGAGAGCAAACTTCTAAGTGCATTCAATACATGAACTTTAGACTCAGGCTGATCACTGATTAGTAAAGCTGATAGCTGGCTGATAGTTCCAGTATCAGACTTTTGAATTAGATAATTTATCGTTCTTGATGCAATTTCCTTCCCATTATCACTTCCATTCTTTAGCAGCCAAAGTAAAGCAGGTACAGCATCAGCACTTTCCACACATGTTCTTATATCTTCACTGTGATTACAAAGGTTGCCAAGGATTGTTGCAGAATCTTCCTTTGCTTTTGAAGATCCTGTTTCTAAGATTTGAACAAGAGGTGGTATCCCTCCAGCAGCAGTTACAGCCCATTTGCTTTCATCATTCTCATTGGACAGAAGGCAAAGCAAAGCAACTGCACATTCCTGCTGTTGCTCTGAAGAGAGGCCGAGAAGAGAGATTAACAACTGAACACCATCACGACCACGCAGTGCATGCCATAGACTGTAATCTCTGTTGCATAATACCACAAGAGACTTAACAAGTTCCTCTTGTGCCTCATTTGTCGTCATGGTTATCAAACAAGCAAGCAGGCGCTTTGCATCAGGATTTCTAAGTGCTCTTGAAAGAATACTGTTCCCATACAAGCTAGCTAAGGCTTCAATAGTACGCTCCTGTACAAGAAATGATAAGTTTGGTTTAAACTGCTTGACCAATATTTTCTCAATAACTGAAGGGTCTGAAGCCCTGATAGAATCAGCCTTCAAATCATATATCATTAAGGCTGAAGCTAAAGCGCCCAATGTGTCAGCTATCTGTGAAGGTGAACTGCATGATTCAAGGCTCTCACCAAGGCTGGAAATCACATATGACAACCCGCCAGATATATTAGCCAATGCACACATTGCATTTTCCTGTAATGCTTGAGCAGATTCCCCTTGCATGAATTCTTTTGATGGGGCTATAGTTGCATTTATCAAAGAAGGAATTCCACTTAAATTGACAATCTCTCGTCTTGCTTCCTTACACTGTGCAGAAAGTGCTTTAAGAGTGCCTGCAGCCTCAGCTCTAACAGAGGCTTCATTACCAGGTCCGATCAACTTCAAGAGTTGCTTGGTGGTTTCTGCAGCTGTTACTCGAGAACAAACTGATGCATCTTCCATCATTACACATCCAAGAAGATAGCAAACATTTGCCAAGGTACTTGTTTGGCCACAAGCAATAAGATTTATTAGTATATCAATTCCACCAAATTCTATAGTTGCTGACCAGAATCCCTCGGTGTTTTTGGATAAGTTTTTTAAAGCAGCAATAAGCAAACTACCAACTGTGCTTCCAGTTTTGGGATAATTTCTCAGTTGGTCCCACAGGACAGGCACAACGCCTTCAGTTGAAAAAATCTTGGAGCCCACATGATCCTTCACTCCACCTTGTGAAACAGCATAAACAGATTTTGCAGCAGCTGTTTGGCCCTCAGCTGAGCTGGATTTAAGCAAGGCAAGTAAAGGAGGAATGCAGCCACCAAGTAGTACTTTCACTCTTAATTCTTCCTCCTTGCAAAGTGATCCTAAAACAGTTGCAGCCAGAATCTTCACTCCTGATGACCCTGATCTGAGAAGAGCAACAAGAACAGGAACTGCCTGGGAATGAGAACCAACAGCCCCAAAAGCACTATCACGAGTTATGATCAGATCTAGTAGCTCTTTCAAAGAGTTTTCTTTCTCTTGATCAGTAGAGTAAATCTGACGCAACTTCTCTATGCACTGGGCAACACTTGAAATAGTTCCATCAGTGTCCTCCATGCTACCACGATCCCTGGAAACAGCCACAGCAGCAGCAAAAAAACGAAACAAACTATAAGTCCCAGCCATCTCAAGTCAGCTACACCATACATGAATCTTGTCCGACCGATAAACTTTATGTAAATCTATATTGTAAGAAACAACCATCATACTAGGTTTGAAAAGTTCCTCACAATTTTAAGAACTTGTTCTTTATCATTTTAAGAATTTCTATCTCCTTGTCAAATTATAAATTCAATATATAAAACTTTGCAAGAACTTAGTGTACCACCCAATTTAGTCTAATAGAGAAGATGTATAAGCTTAGACGAGTTAGCTACTATTAACTTGGGCTTAAATATGGGTGCTTGGATGACACCCACGATTGCTAGCTACAGCGTATTTACAAGGATTTTTCCTCCAAATGGGACTTGCAACTAAGGGATCCTGGGCTTCTGGGCTGCCCACCGCTAGTGCTTCCCGATTTACGCGAGTGGCCGGTGGGAAACTTCCATGGGGCCGGGCCGGTCACCCAGGCTCGATGTTACCCAGCCTAGTTAATCATTTTTTTTAAAATATGGGTGCTTGGACCTAACAACTTAATAGATAAGTTCTCTCATCTATGTGAACTATGACAATTGGTATCAAAGTAATCCTAATCCAAGGCATGGTGAGGCATAGAGAGGGTTAACTGCATGATGGTAGCAATCACGGGCGGAGCAAATGTAGGCCCAATGTGGCAGCTACCCACACTGGGTTCAAGAAAAAAATTTAAAAAATTATTAGTTCGAAGGAGGATTATTAACTGTCCACCAAGGAAAAAAACAATTCACGAGCAATAATAACTATGCCAATGAGGAGTTAACTTGAGGACATATTATATGAATATATGATATAGAACCCATTTGGGCAACCAAATACAACAACAACCAAGCCTTATC
>JBAMIE010000055.1:7779684-7796830 GCA_037177295.1 Kaempferia parviflora
AATTTTGTTATTAAAATCAATATAACATTGTTAATTAGATTGGTTATTAAATTAATCAAACTTTAATTTATATCATCAGTCAATCATGCAACGTCTTGATTGTACTAGTCGATTTTTTGAATTTACCGTGTTCGATTTGTGAACTAGTATTCTATTGTTAAATAATTTGAGACTTTATTTTTTTTTAAATGAATTAACCTAATCGAATTTATGAAATAGATAGAGTTCATCAATTATTTTAATTTAATCGAGATTTTATTCACCATTAGAGATGCGGCTACAAACATGAACATGAAGGGATTAAGGAGAGAAAAACCACAAGCGTAAACTCAAAAAGGGTAAAGGCACCCAAAGATCGATTGATCAAAAGGAAAAGACAGAGAGGAGGGGTGGCGGTGGAGACCACCAAGTATATCAAAAGGGCGTGGGGCCAACTGGCCAACCCACCCCACCCCTTGCTCCTATTACTTTACGCCACGTGCTGAAAGTTTTTTTTATTTTTTTTTATTTTGGCTGCTGGTTGTCGGCGAGGTATTTTGCACCTCAAGGAAATGAATGTCTAGTATAAGCAAAGAGATGGAAGTTCGGTGAAAGTGCCTGCAAATATTTATAATCAAATTTAGTATTCGACTTAGTAATAGATGTTAATTCGTTCAACAAATAAATAAATTTGAGTAACTTTTTAAATTAAATGAATAAGTTTGAATGTATACATGTTTAATTCATTAATATTCATAAACCAGAATTGTGAATGGTTCATGAACAAAATTTATGAACAATTAATGATCACGAACAAAGTTTATGAATTATGTTCATCAATAAAGCAACATGATAAATAAATTAAGAAACTTTTATAATTATAGCAACAAACTTGTATTATCAATTTTAATTAATAACCAATCAAATAAATTTAAAATGGTTAAAGTTTCAAACAATCAAACAAGCTTAGACTGAGCTTGCAAGCTCAAGCTCGTAAAAAAGAAACCAAGTAAGGTTGAACAACCCATTTCAACGATTTAGTTCATTTTAAACTCAGTTTGACTTACAATTAAGTTTGAATATTATGAAATTTAATTTAGTTTGGCTCATTTGCAGCCCTATAAACAAGACTCAAACCCTTGGTAACAGACAAAGTTTGATTTTTTTTTTTCCCTTCTTAATCATGCAATTCTATTCCAAATAATCCAAAATCATGATCATCATCATCATCACCACTTTTAATCTGGTCAGACAGTAGTAGAACCATCCATCTCCAGCCCATACTTTACATTTAAAAAAGAAAAAGGCAGCTATATTTAATCCAAATAATCCAAAGTTACTGAAGACCCATTGGAGACCCCTCAATCTCAAAAAACAAAAAAGAGAGAGATCAGAAAAGAGAGGAGGTGGAGAAGAAGAACCAGCAGCAGCCACTGTTGCACCATCGCCATCTGCAAAGTTAAAGACAAAAGCAAACTAAGGCACAAAAGCCAAGAAGAGCTTCTCTTGAACGCTGACAAGAATCCACACTAAAGAAGCCTCCTCTCGTTAACTTCCTCCCTATAAAAGCCATGGAGGGAGGGCTTTCCCACCTTCCCCTTCATTTCTTTCTCCCTCCTTCAAGGTCTCTACCTAGCTCCGATCCCTCTTTTAGTGTAGATTATAATCTTGTCTACTGATTTCTTGTGTGTATATATATATTACAATATGATTATCATGATTTCAGGTTTGTGAATTCCGATATATATATATATATATATCTTGAGGTCGGAGGGAAATTGAACTGATGGCACCAATGAGCTTGCCTCCTGGTTTCCGGTTTCATCCGACCGACGAAGAGCTTATCGTGTACTACTTGAAGAGGAAGATCAATGGTCGCAGGATCGAGCTCGATATCATCCCCGAGGTAGACCTCTACAAGTGCGAACCATGGGATCTACCAGGTATATATTTCATCTTAAATAGCTGTCATATATCTACACAACCACTGTGCGTGATATTCACGCACGACTATCTGCATTGTGCAGACTAATATTTCTCTCTCTCTATATATATATATTTCTTGTGTTTCTTATGTTGCACTTCATCCTCCTTATCACTTGATTCCTACATTACTTCAGGATGGAGCCTTACATTCAATTCTAGCTTTTATCAACATGGAAGATTCCTTAATTAGGGGACAATGCAAACCATAAATTATTATAATTAATTATGTTAATTTCGATGAGATTCTAGCTTGTTTTATGTCTTATAATTGAGTTCAAAGTGAAAAAGAAGATAATATTTTGTCTCATCAAAGGATGGTGATTACTAAAAGTAGCCTTGAAACTAGAGTATTTTAGCTAAAGTTAAAGATTGATTAATTATTTGGGTTAATTAACCTTGTTTGTATTGGTAAAACCCTAAGACATGTAGATATATATAAAGATGGATGAAGAATTAATTAATTAATCCTGTAGGTCAAAAGGTTGTCTAGGGTTTGATGGGAGAATTCATATTGTCCTATGGTCCACATGACAAGATAGAATATCCTTTGGAAGCATATAAAGCTTCTTGAAAATACTATCATATCTAGGGTTTGATGATGGAAGATTCGCCATTAATTACTCCTTTAATTAATTTATCTTCTGTGATGCTACTCATTGATTCTTGTAATTCGTCTCAGAGAAGTCTTTTTTACCAAGCAAGGACCTCGAGTGGTACTTCTTTAGCCCGCGAGATCGCAAGTACCCGAACGGATCGCGGACGAACCGAGCCACTCAGGCCGGGTACTGGAAGGCCACCGGAAAAGACCGAAAGGTGCATTCACAGCGCCGCGCCGTCGGGATGAAGAAGACACTAGTCTACTACGGCGGTCGAGCTCCACATGGCTCACGCACCCATTGGGTCATGCATGAGTATCGCCTCGACGAGAGGGAATGCGAGAATGCTGCCGCAGGTTTACAGGTACATGAATTCACCATGGAACATTGCAATTAGGGTTCTTCATACTGATTGAGTTTTGTGGGTTTAAACTTAATTTGTGTGACCTAATTAGGATGCATATGCTCTATGTCGCGTGTTCAAGAAGACCGAGCCGGGTCCGAAGATCATAGAGCACTATGGTGCTTCTCATGCTCATTCTCAATGGATGGCCAAGGATCATCATCCAACAACAGCAACAACAACAACAACAATAACAATCTCAGCGGATATACGAGAGAGCGACGAGGATGATTTTGAGGGTTTTGGCATAATTAGTCCTTTCCAAAGTGGTGCTTGCTCATCAAACATAATGATGCAGCAGCAATATTGTCTAGCACAAGATCCACTGCGAATTGATTCATGGAATTCCCCGGGATGCTTCTCTTATACTCCGTCAAGGCTTCAAGTCGACGACTTCCCTCACTTCGACTTTGAGGGAAATAACAACAACAATAACAACAACAATGACAACGCATTAATAGAAGAGATCTCCTTGTCGATCGCCTCGGAACTGGTATCTAACTACACTGATGATCACTTTTGGCTCGGATCTAATTATTCTCATCTAGATGAATTCACGTCGCTGTTGGAAAGCAACGAAGGTGCTGATGATCAGCTATGTCGAAGAGGTGATTTTGTGGAAGATGAGATCAAAAGTACACCGCCGCAAACTGCATTAATCCCGACCTACGGATCATTCGGAGAGGTTGAAGATCAAGAAGGTATATATCTATACTTCAAAGCCACCATATTAATTTCAAAAATTGATCATTCTAAGGCATCTCCGATGGTTAGAGTTCTAAATAAATTATTTTTTATAATTTCCAAAAAATCATATTTAAATTTTCACGGCTACTCTTAAACTAAAAACCTTATTTTTGATTTGACAAGTATTTTTAAAAACCTTGGACTGGAGATGCTCTTATTTGCTCAAGTAGCTCTCTCTGCAAGCTTGACAGGTGAGGAAGATCATTGCACCGGTACCAAGCCGGTGTTTGGGGTGGAGTTCCGGCGAGGGTTGCTGGTGTCGAGCATGGGCAAGTGCGAGACTTTCTTCCACCGGGTGGAGCCGGCGAAGAAGGTCAGCTTCCATTTGAGTGGTCAGGTGGAAGAAGCAGAAGAAGGAGGAGAGGCGAGGTCGAGCATCGTCTGCGGTGGCGGTGGCAGGGCCTCCTGGTTCTTCAGCAAGTTTAAGGCTCTCGTGTGGGAGAAGTTTGTGGGGAGTTGCTCGACCATGAATTTCGGAATGCTTTTTCGCGGGAACTTGCCTTTGCTCGCGTTTGCTAGAACTGACTGCGTCGTAAGATAGTTGTTGTTATTGTTGTTGTTGTTCTATAATTTGTATCGTACTAGAAAGATTCATATTGGTTTGATTCACGAGGATATATTGTGGATCAATTAATTAATTAATGACCTAATTTTATGTATGATATTGTTGTCGAGCTGATTATGTAATGCTCATTGAGATTTAATCGAGGGGGTTTCTGTTTCTGTGGGTAGAAATGGACGATTGAGTTAGGCGGTGCTCCGGTAGATATTTTTTCTAGTATGTTGATAAGAGTTTTATTAATGAATAATATTGTTCACCCATAATAGTTTAAGTTAATATATTTAATTAATTTTATGCGTTGTAAATGAACATGAATAATATTGTTCATAAATAAATTATTAAATTTGTTCACATTTGATTCATTGTCAATGAACATAAATAATTATTATCAACTAGCATATTTTCTAAATGAGACTCGTAACTAAGGGATGCTGAAATTTGAATTATCCGTTGCAAGTGATTTCTGATTTATTCTGATGGTCAATGAAAAACTTACCGATTACTTTCAAATTTAATCAATGAGACTAACTAAATATATTATTTTTTTTTATTATTGTCAACTAGTATGTGCTTACGTGTGGACAAATTCAGACTACAATATCAATGTATTGAATTTAAAGTTCTTTTAAGTCATGGAATATTTCAGTCTAAAAAAAGTATTTGGACAATTATAAATGATTAAATGTTAATGATCGAGGATTACAAATTTATTATAATATGATAAAAATTAATTTCTTACAAGTGTATATTTTAGGAGAAAACTCCTCTCACTTCTTAACCATTTAATAATGGATTATAAATTAATCTCATAATTTATCTTCTTTCATATAATTTGGGACAAATTATAAAGGGTGATGAATGGGACAATCATATTATTGCACATTTAATATTTTATTGGATTTTGTATATTTTTTATTTTAAACTCTACTGAGGGCGAAGTTTTGTTGAGGATAAAAAACCTAACTATTGATTGGACGGGTAATAAGTTGAGTACAAGGAGTTTGGGTAGATGTCTTCGGTAAATTATTATTATTATTATTATTTAAATAATTGCAAAAAACATGGGGTAAAATGAAAGTAATATGATCTTAAAACTCAATGGGATGATAAAAAATTGGATATAATATCAAGATTAAACCGTCTGTTAAGATCTTTTTGACACTTATAATTTATCCTAATAATTTGTAAACAATTTTCGTAGAATTGATTTGGTCATATTTGGAATGAATTAGATATTTATACTGAAAAAAATATAGATGCAGTTTAGAAAATAAACTTTTGGAGTAACGATACGCAACGTGAATTTTTAACGTGAAATCTAACGTGAATGATGTGGACATCCATGTAAGCATAGCTCTGACTAGCTGACTGGCGGGCTGGCTGGCTAGCTTGCTCAAAGAAAAAAAATAGGAGAGAAAAAAATAAATCGGGCTATATGTGGATGTCCACGTCATTGGTTTCACGTTGAAAATTCAATCATTACTCACACGTTTGGGGGTATTTTAATAATTTTTGCCTCAAATTGAACTGGGCCCAAAATAAAGCCCGTATGCAACAAGAGAGTCGGCTCTATAAAATCGAAACTAGGGTTTGTCCTCCTCCACCGGCGGAGCAATTGCGTCTCGGCGGCGACCTTGTGGTTGATTGATCGCCTCGCGGAAGATCTCAGCAATCATGTACGGTCCAAGAGGGTACGCAAGGAACACCTATTCTGATTCTCTTTCAGATATCGCAATTCGCCCGTTTTCTTATTTCCCTCTCGTTTCTTAGATCTCTCTCTCTTGTTTAATCTAATCTTGAGGTTTTGTTTGAATTTGTATGTGTTCTTAGCCCGATATGCCATTTTTGGTTTCTTTTTTTGCAAGTTCTGTGGCTTTTATGTACATCTGAGTATGCCTTCATGAATCTCCCCTTCTCCAAGTAGGATTAGGATGGGTTACAAACTTACAATCATGTTTGTAGGATTTTCTGATAGGAGGGTAGGATTTGGATGATGTCTTCTGATTTAGTTTATCTTGACGCGTTGTGTGATTTGTGTTTGTGGAGGAATCGATTAAGGTGATGGCTAACTGGTTTTTGTCTTCAAATTATATACTGCCCGTAAGGTTTAAATCTGCTTTGGTAGGTGTTGTAAGTGCACGGCATGGGATCCGTTTCAGGCTAGGAGATAAATTTACTTGATAAATTTAATTAGTTAAACTACTGGCAGGAACTCATTGAATTTAGATGTATCGACAAATTTGCATAGCTAGTTAGCTACTAAAGGTCAATATAATAAATCCGATGCCTGAAATGATATAGGTTGATGATGAAATTATAATAAAAATTAGTATGTGTTGCATTTTTTTCAGGGACTCAAGTTCTGGTTTAACTATTGATGTTGATAGCTGTTTATTGCAAGCTAGTGTTAATTTTTCACTTGATGGTTTTAGTTTATTAATCCAAGAAGATAATGGATTGTTTTGTTGTTGATTTGGTCATCTTCAGTCAATGAATTTTCAGTAGTTAGGTTGCCATGGTTAATTCAGACTTAACAGAGAGTGTGTTCAGTTATCAACTAGGCTTCATTACACATACAAATATATAAAACAAACATGTTACAAGCTGGTGAGGAAGATGGAAGCTGAGGTGATTAGTTTATCTTGCTTTGATATACTTTCTTTTAAGATGGAGATGGAAGAAGTTCTCATTGGATTAGGTTTGTCTCTTTACTTTTCCTTAAATTAGCTATAGACGAGGCTGCATAGTTAGTCTATATATGAATGTTCATGTGGTAGGAATTTGAAATTGGCACTTTAAACATAATAGATATCTAATAACATAGAATAGCTTTAGTAACACATCGGATCTTGGGGTTGTAGAACTCCAATTCACTAAGGATCTTATTATAGGATCCTCTGCATTGTAGTTGACAAAAAATTATAAAATTGTCACTACAGTTCGCTTCATTGTTTTCTTTAGATGCTTATTTCTTGTTCCATTTAGGTTTTAGATTGCTATTTTCAAATCTTTTGGGAGATTCCCACATGATTATCAGTTGCTTAAGATATTGATGGAAAAAATCAAGAAGTATCCATCTTAAGGACCAGATCATGTTATCAATCCTTGGAATTTCTCCATATTTCATGTTTTCTTATGTATTCTATTTATGGAATTGTTCGGTGAATTTATGTATTCTCTTTGATTTATTTTTACTGTTCCTGATTTCCCCTTATTTTGGTTGTATGCTTAATTGCTATGTGCTTATATTGCATGTGAAAATATTTTTTGGGTGATTGATAATAGAGTAATATTTTAGCTTAAAGTTGGGTAAGGTTTGATAAATATGGGGGATTGAGCGAGGGGGGTTTTTTCTCCTTGGGTTGTTGGATTATGTGAAGGGCAATGTTGGGGAGCGGGGGGTTTTCAGACGGGTACGATGGGACAAAGAGACCAAGAATGATGGAGTCAAATCCCTACTTCGCAGTGAACAGCAACTTTTCGACGGATGGATACGAGGTCGGCTCAAAGAGGTTGCGGATCATGGAATCTGGCCCATTCGTGCCAATGGGAGGCCTTGGCAACTCCTACCAACCCCTCGGTGGCAGTTTTAGCAGAGGATTTAGCAGCGTTCACTCCTTCCCAGTGGTCCGACTACGAGGCCTTCCTTTCAACTGCAACGACATTGATATCATCAAATTCTTCATGGATCTAGATATTGTGGATTGCCTGCTCGTTAACAAGAACGGGCGTTTTACAGGAGATGCCTTTGTCGTCTTTCCATCAGTCATGCAGGCTGAGTTTGCGCTCCATAAGGATAGACACAACATGGGCCACAGGTACATTGAAGTTTTTCCATGCACCAAACAAGAGTACTACCGTGCAGTCGCTGCGGAGGTTAACAGCGGTGGCTGGTCCTTAGTAGACGATGATTATCACAGAGACGCACAGCCTGTTCATGCCAGAAAATCTCACGTGGACAAGGACAGGGATAATTCGGAATATGAGGTCCTAAAGCTCCGCGGCCTTCCCTACTCAGTGAGCAAGTCTGATATCATCGACTTCTTTGCGGAATTTGAGCTGAGCGAGGACAAAGTGCACATTGGCTATCGCCAGGATGGGAAAGCAACCGGTGAGGCCTTTGTGGAGTTTTCGTCGGTGGATGAGGCAAAGAAGGCCATGTCTAAGGATAAGATGACAATCGGTTCGAGGTATGTGGAACTTTTCCCATCGACACCTGAGGAAGCCATGATGGCTGAATCTAGGTCTAAAGAGTTGAATCTATAGCAATGTCCTCTTTCAGACCTGGTGCTTACTTTTTGCACTAGTGGCTTTCACTGGTTATGCCACTTGTTTTTTCTGAGGACTGACTCTGGCTTTTATGTTGGATATTCTGGAATGACCTGCAACATTAAATTGGTGCCAAAGTAGTATTGTATATTGTCTTTATGTTGGTCGCTATCTGAATCATGGGCCAGTGCACTTGATCATCAATGTTCTATCTTTTGCATATTGGAGCATGTATTCGAAATGATCGGCTAAATCATGTCAAACTGGGCATTTTTTGGTTATCAATTAAGAATATTCTTAATTTCAAAGTATCCGTGAATGATTTCTTTTTATGTTACTGAGATTGCTGGATGTCTTATTTCTTTTCTCACAAGAATCATGAAATGATCATTTCCTCAAAATTTAGAACTCGATTGAAATTGTCAAATTCAAATCAAACTCAAATATGTCCAATAAGTTTTTCAAGTCAGCCAAATTCGACTTTGTAATATTTTATTTGATTGTTCACAAGTCACTCACGAATTAAATTCAAATTCAACTAAGTGCACCCCATAAATAGAAATGTCTGGCAGCAATATGTTCAGAGGCAACTATTTAGCTAACTTCTGATCTATTGGCAAACTCTGCATATGGTACTCATAGACATGCTCCCTCCAAATGTTGTTCTCGAGATACTTCTCGTAGAAGACGACTTCATCGTTTGTTTTGACTGATACGGCAGCCGTGCTTCGGGTTCCATACCGCCTCTGCAATGATGAACCAACATTGAGATGCTTCAATCAATAGAGAAGATTTCAAGGTAGAAAAACTCATTTTCCGACCGATTTTGCATTGATTTCCACAAATATAGAACTCAGATCGAATTCCCTTTCGGGATCGCAGCCAGTGGTCTGTAACATACTTCTAACAGCTTTCGTTTTGTCACCCATCAGCTTTTCGACCATGTCTTTTTCACAAAGTTCTGTCTCTCCGCGACTCGCTAGTATTTCGGAGAGATCTCTGCGTAGTTTTTCAGCCTATGAACGGAAAATCATGTTCAGTAGAAATGTTGGTTTCATGTTAAGCAAGTCGATATGGAGATTTAGAGAGTTCAGAACTAAGCTAAATTAAGATTGAGCCAAGAAAAAATGAATCAGATATTTTTAGTAAGCATTCCTTGTAGCAAATGCCTTGATATTAACTGGTCAGGATGCAAATGAGACTAGAATTTTCAACTCCGAAAATCTAGAAACACAAAGAATCGAGCTTGAGAAACATCATGTACAGGGAGGGCAAGTATTTCTGTTTCGACAAGTTGCGTTAACAAAAATATTGTGAAATAGTTGCGTAAAACAGAGGGGAAAGACCTAGCACATAATCAATTTTGAAATAGCAAATCATTAAAGCTGCATCTACCTTGGGCCATGGAGAGTTCAGATTTGCATTTGAAAGTACATGGACGCCAGGAGGAACTCTCTGAACAAATATTGGTTTTCCTTTCGGGCGGTTGGAGATGTAAAACATGGTTTTTGTTTGAAGTTCAGCCAATATGAGATTAAATCCATTATATTGATGAGCTTCCTTGACTATTTCCTCTGCAGTCTCTGAAGCAGATTTTGTTCCCTGCAACAAGAAGAGAAAACACTCTGAGACATAGGCAGGGGACGCAATAATCAATATTACAAACAATTCGTGGAATATAATTGATAAGGAGTAAAAAACAAGTTATTCCTAAGGAATGAAATTGACAAGGGATGGAATAGTCTATGCACTCATTAGATTGAATCATGGTATGAAATAAAAGGATCATTCATTAATATGTTTAATGAAATTGACAAGGTATTAGTTTGTCCTAATCTCATTCCATACAGAAAAATAATGGTCACAAGAAATGGACTTGAAGAGTTCAAAAAGTACAAACTTAAGGGAGAAAAGGATCATGATTTAACCTAATGGATTTAGCTATTGGCTGAAAGAGAGACATAAAGGGCAGCCCGGTGCACGAAGCCCCACCAATGTTGGGTCCCGGGGTAGAGTCTATTGTATACAATCTTACCTGCTTTGCAAGATGTTGTTTCCGAGACTAACTCAACTTTACCGTTGCGCCAAGACATACAACACAATATTCACAACTTGTTTCAACCAAAGGCCAGACGAGAATCCGATGAAAGTACCTCCAAGAACCTTTTTGGCAATTCACCCCTAGACCTTGTTCCGGATCCGGGCTCGGGCTCCCTAAAATTAGTCAGAAACGCCAAGAAACCATCCTTTGTGCACCCCAACCATGTACCTCCTCCTAGTTCATCTCTTCCTCCCAGGATCTTTTGATCGCTGCCTTCCCCCCACCACTCCACTGGTTTTGTAGGCCTACCATTATGTGCAGTCGCAAGAAAGCAATACTAGCAATTAGTAACATCCATGAGCAAAAGAGACTTCACAGCAGCATTTCATCATATATCTTGCAGATAACAACAACATTATGGAAACGAAAAACTCTGGTAACACAAGCTAAAATTCACAGAGACTAAACAAGCAGCAGAAATGTCTGCTCAATCGAAGATATAAACTATTCATAAAGCCTCTCAACAAGCTTCACCTTTAGAAAAAACCATCAATTTCCTAATCATAAATCGTTTCAACTCAGGTTTTGAAAATGAAGACAGACAGTATACCGATCGAAACTATCAATTCTAGAAATCCATCCCTTTCTTGATACTAAAAACCAGAAGTTAAAACTATTCATGTCACATGAGAGATGAGACTACCAGTAAATTGGACTCTTCAAGAGTAATACGAGCAATTAGTAACATCCATGAGAAAAAGAGACTTCACAGAAGCATTTCATCATATACCTTGCAGATAACAACAGCGTTATGGAAAATGAAAAACTCAAGCACCAGAAGCTAAAATTCACATCAATTAACCAAGCAGCAGAAATGTCTGCTCTATCAACAAGCTTCTCCTTTAGAAAAAACCGTCAATTTCCTAATCATAAATCGTTTCAACTCAGGTTTTGAAAATGAAGACAGACAGTATACTATCAATTCTAGAAATCCATCGCTTTCTTCATACCAAAAACCAGAAGTTAAAACTATTCATGTCACATCGGAAAAGGAAAACGGGAAGAGAGGCGGAATCGACATGCCTGTCATGGAATTCGTCTCTGTTGAGGAGGAGGAAAAGTGGGTAGACAGGATGCGCTTGCCACACCCACGCTGCTATGCACATGCTGACAATTACACAAGGAGAAGCCTTCGCCCCTCTCCTTTCTTCTCTTCGGAACCCTAATCTCAGCAGTGCTGGAATCGAATGGCCGGCGACACCGATCCGATCAGCGATCCAATTCGCAGATATGGAACATAGACGGACAGATTAGGGATTGCTTCCTTCGGCGATGGTTCGTAGGCGATGAAGCTGGGCGTGATCTACTGGGAATCTGCCCTCCGGCCGCGAGCACGTGAGCGGTGATGTATACTGTAACGGAGATGTATACTGTAAATGGGAATTTCATTTCTTTTGTGTGCCTTTTAATAAATTTAAAAGTTAGGTGCGTGTTTTTATAAATATCATATCTTAAACACGTCTTTTAATAAAAAACCCATTAGTTGCTATAATAAGGATTTGACATTTATCTTGTAGCAATGTAAATTTACACTAACATTAAATAGATTAAAAATACATTCTAACAGTTATCGTAACCATTATCAACTACAATTTTATATCGAAATCATAATTATTAAAATATATATAACAGTTAGAGCATCCACAGTAATTAAAGATATTTCTCCCAGATATTTATGGTCTCCACATCCGCATCATCAATCAAATATTCTACTTCTTAAATATCTCAAATTCCACAATCAAATATCCTCAAACCAAATATTTATGGGTCCCACCTACCAAATATCTCACTCTCAAATATCTCCAATTCCACAATTAAATATCTCACCAACTAAATATTTATGGATCCTACTATCATTCTATCTCCAATTCTTTATCATTAATTTAATATATTTTATTAATATTTTCATAAATATTATTTTATATAATATTTATTTATATTTTTTGATAATTATTAAAAAATTTAAAAAAATAAACTGCTCACCGCTGCTGCTGTGCAGCAATAGGCATTTTGGCCACGTAGGATGAAATCAACGGATATATATATTTATACCTAATGATTTCAAATACTCTTTCAATTATTTTTTCCAATGGGAGGTATTTGAGTGATGGAGATATTTGGAGAAATATCCCCTCTAAATACCTCCCATTGGAGATGCTCTTATAAAATCATAACTGTTGTAATACACCTGACTAGCTTAAGATTTACACAAGAGATTAATACGGGAGGACAGTTGATTAATTATACATGACGATTTTTTTTTGAAAAGTAAATATATATCATCAAGAAAAATAGTACATACGTACATGTCCTCGGATATCCCATCGTGTCTGATGAAGTATCCGATCAGCCTGCCTATCTGAGGTATAGGTTCTAGAAACTCAGGTTCTAGAAACTCATATACATGCAAGTGTACTCTCACTGTACCATCCACTCAAAATGACACATCACAGTACCAACCACTCAAAAACAGTACATCACATCACCAACCACTAGCAGAATGACATCAGGTAGCCCTCCTCATGGTACCATCCCATCAGGTATCCTATCCTCATCTGTTGCAAATCTCTTGCATATGCAGGTGATTGTCTCCCCCAGTATCAAATCTAACTACGATGTAGCATACGATCATCTCTGCCTACTGCGATCAAGCTGTGGTCATGCCAGGTAGACATATCAGGCAGTCGACCACCACGAGCCACCATGTGTCTCCACTATCCGTCCATCCCTCTCCGCTGATCAGGTGTGATAGTGTAGTTCGTGCAAAGTCACCAGCTCCACTTTTAACAAGTGGTCAACTATCAACGGATTTGATGTGTCTTTACCGTGAGCCGTTTGCTGCGAACTAGATAGATCGTTATGATATATCTATGCACCCTCTTGGACTTTTTGGCAAAACCCCAGCCATCAACGGATTTGGTATTGTTCTTACAGCGAGCCGTTTGCTGCGAACTAGATAGATCGTTATGATGGATCTATTCACCATCCGTGCCCATGTGTCCATGTTCCCGTCCTCAATCAATAGCCAGAAGTAAATACATTCTCACATAATCACCTCCCTTAGTGCCTCTCCCTATCATCAAGCCGTGACCCAAAATGGACGCTCCATCTCTCCTATACAATCATGCCCTCTGGTGTAACCTCTCTCCCCGTACATGATAGCCCCACCTCACACATGAAACTCAAGTGTAGGACTCGCTCAGTAGGATCTAGTATGCCTCCACGTTGAAGTCCATCACGCGGGTGCTCTCCTCGTCCATCTCTAGCAGTTGTAGGAGAATCTCCTTCGCCATACAGCTCCAGCATCAGCATCCAAAGCGAGTCCCAGCGCCAAGGGAATGTTGGAAACCCCATGGAGGTTCTCGGTCGTGGCTCCAAGATCCCATATGTACATGTGCCACAAAGCTCTATGATGAGTAGCCTTAAGCAAGGTATGCTCTAGGCCACTTCCAACTCAAAATGAGACTAGGCTTTTTTTTTTCTTTTTTTTTTCTATACAAATATATACATAAACCTGCACATAAATGTACACGCAAAAGGCTAATCATGTAAGATCTGATCTGAATGAATATTCATTTATGGTAACACCTTATGCAGTATCAATAAATATTCATGATTGAATAGTAAGATGGAGGGCTTGTTTTGATAAATAAAAAAAAAATATCGATTATTTAGAAGAAAAAAACACCTTTGTCCAAAAATATTAAAATAATACCACTTATTTATAACACAATTAAGATAACATCATGCCTAACATAATCTATACGAAATATATTTATACAAACTCAGAAGCTAATCTCTACAATATTAATACTTAATAAAATTCAAATTCCAATTCTCTCAATTATTTTATCTGATTGTTTTACTATTTTACCACTACACCATTTATTGATTTATGAATATCATTTTGACCCGGTCTAAACCAACTTGATTTTAGGGTTGGCTCAAAATAGGTTCAATATCATAGATTTCAGATAAGATATAAGAAAGTAAATTATGAAAGACATTTTATCCTAACATAAAAAAGATCAAGCACCCAACAAGAAATGCTTAGCTAATATATATTGTGGAAAATTGTCTAGATTCAAGGTCTAACAGATATATCTACCGTCCTCATTTGGATCTCTCACTCCAAGCCCAAAAAAAAAATATTATTAACATAATTTACAATAAACCTAAGTCTAGCCGCCACCGATATGATAAAACAAGAAATAATAAGAGGATCAGAGTTTAAATCTCAAATGGGTTGAATGTGATTTTAAAACTCCGAATTTATCCGTTTGATAAATTAGGAGAAGTTTATCTACCTTTGAAATCAGTCCGGTGAAGATCACTGGGATTGCAATGACTGTCACAGCATATTATTGGAAGACACATGAGAATCCAGCACACCTCCTTCCCTTTGCCTTAAGAGATGAATGAGTAACAAACTAACAATTGATGCACATTATTAATCATCACCATGATCAGCAATTCTTTAAGTCAACCTCTGAATGACTTGCATGAGGCAGTTTTTTGGTGAGACCATCAACATAGCTCCAAAAACAATTAGTTGAACTACATGGATATGGATAGGGTATGGGTATGCATTGTAGAACTGAAAACTGCAATTTGAATTTGATACTTCTGAATTGTTCATCGAAAATTAAGAATCAATAACACAAATATATTCTCATTCAACACCACCAATAGTATATAATCGCTGCAAAATTTGCTATAGTTTGTGATCCTAATCATGTTGGACCTCACCTGTATGTGATCTGGCTAAGGAAATGGTGTTAAAAGTACAAGAGATGGTAAAATTATGGTCAGCAAATTGTACATTAAACAAGAGATGAGAAAAAAAAAAAAAAAAAAACTGGTTCCATTTTTAGCTTTTGGTAATGGGTTATATACACAAATAGGTACAGCAATGATGGTCACAAACTGGTTCCTTTGGAATTCCTTGAAACAGCATGGAACAATTAGAAGATAATACAAGGCAGTTATCTGTAATTATCGAGTGCTGGTGAACAAAAAGAATACCACGGTCTCACTAGAATGAAAATCTAGAGAAGAGAGATGACTTTGGTGTAGATGCATCGGAATATGATGCTGCAGATGGACTGGAGATGAAATCATTCGAGGAGCGGTATGCTTGTTGACATTTCCGTATCTGTGGAGCATGGAGATAAGACTTATAACGAGGACAAAAGAGATGAACATTGACATATATATGTTTATCTGTGGAGAATGGAGATAATACTTCTAATGAGGACAAAAGAGATGTACACTGACAAATACATGTTTTTGTAAGTAGATTAATATTAAAGACTTGAGAAAAGCATAAGCATCGCAACAAATTCAATCATATTTTGTTTGAGTATATTAAATGAAGGGGAGTTTGAATATTAAATGAAGCTATGCAATCCTACGAGTTCAAGCTATCGAGAAAAGCATAAGCATTGTAACAAATGCAAGGGAAATTTGAACATTAAATGAAGTTATGTAATCCTAAGTTCAAGTTATTAGAAAATAAAAAATTTACGAATTTGCCATTTGATAAATAAGGGATTATCTCTCAGCCACAATAGTATAGTAATAAAGAGGGCATCATGGGCTTACCTCTTCAGGGCTGAATTGTAGTAATGTTGCAACCACCGGAAGCAATACTTCCACTTCACCTGGCAAAATTGGAAGGTTAGATTTATGCCCTGTTCCTTTCTGCCCATTCTCATCTCCCAGTCCAAATAAAATTGACATGGTCCAAAAAAAAAAAAAAATGAAATGTGGGTGCTTCCTGTACCAGTTTCTAGCAGTTTCAAAATGACATTTTTCAGATACATCATATCAATTCCTTCCCGTTTGTTTGATCTATCCATGTTTCGAAGTTCCTCCTTTAACATTGCTTCCTGTAAAAGCAGTGTCATAATGAAAAATCAAAAGTAACCAGTTCCTTGTTCTAGGCATCGTGCATTTAGCACAGATGGAAAGATAAGGTCAAGGTCATCAATCAGTGCAATGAACCAGATATGAAATAAAGGGTATATTATTAATGAAAAAAATATTACTGTTGTTTCTTACCCAAGTTAAATGTTACATCAATCAGTGCATCTAGCTTAAGTTGCATACAATCATCACTCGCATGTTTTAAATGCGGTTGATGTACGATGGTTGATATGTAAAACTTGCTTTAAGTTACTCTTTTTTATTATTATTATTCTTGACTAATTAGGCAAATCAATATACTTCAATTGCATTGTTTTTGCTATGTAACTATAATCATGGTTAAGAAATAGTCGAAATGTAGCGTTTCAATAAATTACTAAAACTCAATATAAATTCTCCTTCTTCTACTTCATCTCTTTCCTCCTTCAACCTCCAATCCGTCACCAGTACCATGCATCAAAATGTCGGCACGATACCGAAACAATATCGTTCAGTAAAACATTGAAACTCTGACATAGCTTGAGATTTTGAACCTGGACTATAATAACTCAGTTTTTGGGCTTTTTCAGCTGTCT
>JBAMIE010000055.1:7803679-7820982 GCA_037177295.1 Kaempferia parviflora
CATCAGTGGTCGCTACATGCTGCATGCTTAACCATCAGCACACCTTGCGGCGTAGTTTGCGAGCTTGTGGAGGTGAATCTGAAATATCGTGGTTGTACTCTATGTTGGTGTATGTTTTCTCTCTTTATTTTGTGTAAACTGAATAGCAATGTTATCCCAATCTTATTCGAAAAAGGCTTGACGGGATACAGGAACGTTTACCTCTGAGAAAGTAGAAGGGTGTTTGGCTAAGCTTATAAGCTCTACAAAATAGTTTATAAGTTATTTTTTAGCTTATAAACTCATCAAATCTGATAGTTTATAAACTGCCAGAATAAGCTTATAAACTGTTTTTAAAAAAGTAAGAGAGGCAATACTCCCATCCATTTCTTCTCTTCCTGGTGCATAAATTTTCCGACTCAGTGAGAATTTAATTTTTGTCTTTTAATTTTTTTTTACATCCTTATTTTTCTGTTCATATCCATTTCTTCTCTATCTGTACATTTTTTCAGTCTAAAATATTAAATAGTTTTATCTTTTTTATATACGTTTAACAATTATTATAAAATTGTAAACTAATTTTGTATTTATATATAATATTTACATTACTTTAATAATGTTATACCCTTTTTTTTAATAATCTTTTAATAAAAGATCTTATAATACTAAATACATTAAAATCTTTAAGTTGTTTAAAATAAGTTCATCTAAACACTTTAACTGTTTATTTTTAAAATAAGAAAACAGCTTATAAGTTATACGAGCTTACAAGTTATTTTTAATAAGTTTAGCCAAACACCCACTTAATCTTTTCTCAGGATTGGTTTCCTTGTAGACATGTAACAAACAAAAACTCGGGGCTATGGTGCAGCGGTAAGGGCTTTCAGTTGTCTCCAGACACCCACGGTTCGATTCCCAGCTACAGCGCATTTGTAGGGATTTTTCCTCCAAATGGGACTCGCAACTAAGGGACGCTGGGCTTCTGGGCCGTCCACCGCGAGCGCTTCCCGATTTACCCTGGTGGCCGGTGGGAAACTTCCGTGGGGCAGGGCCGGCCATCCCCAAAGATAGTCATTGAGGCTAACTGGATTTATCATTATATAAAGAGAGACTAAGATGTAGGTGGTTTTTTTCCGAAACAAAAACTCATTAAACAGACATTAGACATGCTAGATTGCTGCGAGCACAATAATTTTATGATGATGTAGCTAATACGCTTGAAAATCATACATCTCAGATGAAATTCTATCGTATCTCAAGTGAAGCAACATATAATATGTGAGTATTTACAAACAATGCCCAAGAAACCTCTTCAGAGTGCATAAAACACTTACGATAAATACGCGATAGTCGTGTAGTATTATCATTTGACTAATTTTGGCTGAGTGGCAGTTGACATTGCTCGCAAGCTGCTAGTAATCTGGGTGAAGGATGGCCTTTGTGCAGGATCAGGAGACCAGCACTGCTCCATAAGCTTTCTCCACTCCGGATCACAAGTGACTGGCACTGGAGGCCTCAGTGTATTATTCACAATACCTCCTGTAAATATTTTACAAATAGGTGATCAAGCACTTCTTCCACGCCTGAAATCATTTATGCTTACTTGATATTTGTGAGAACAGGTTTCTGAATGTATGATTATGCTGACATGAACGCAATGGCAGTTGCAAGATTTAAGGGAATAAAACAAAAAACTCTCCATGGAACAAGAAAATTAGGGGGTTATTACCGACTCATAGAACACCAAAATTTTCATCGACTAGATTACCATGTGTCAATTGGGAGAAGAATGTCTTTCAGCCTGGACTTCCATAAACAGTTACAACCTACTTTATGCCTCAAACTTAGAAGAATACAGATGTACCTAGTTATCCTGATTAAGATTGGATGAACAATGTAGAGGGTATTTAGATTAAAAGTCTTAGTTCTCCCAAAAAAAAAAATTATGGGAGAAAAAGTAGTGCAGAAATGGGAGAGGAGGGATATGAAGAGAGACAGGGGAGGCAAATTTGGCATAATGGGAGATAGTGGAGAAGATAGGGCAAGTAGTAGCACTGATGAAGAGGAAATCAAGGGAGGTTAGCTACTTAACTGTGTTGGTAGGGTAGAGACCTGCTTAGTGTTGCTTGACATCTGGCTTAGGTTGTATTTCTCTATGGTCCCTCTTTTAATGCAATTCTTAAAAATAAAATCAGGAAGTACATTTTACAGGTTATAACAGTTGTTGGATTGTAATTATTCCCTTCCCAAGCAATAAAAGTAATTTTAAAAGTCATTTTAAGGAGGTGCTAAAGAAAGAATTTTCATATAAATATATAATCAAAGTAGCTTAAAATTGGTCCATGTTGCCAATGAGTTGGACAAGATCTTCAAAATTCTTGATAGCTAGTTATGCTTAACTTACAATATGCCTATCAAACACATCTTAGTTCATTTATTCGATATACTCTTCAAATTAAAGCATACCTATAATTGCACCATAATGCATGTTGGCATAAGGTTCTTCTCCTGTGAGAATTTCCCACATAACAATGCCAAATGAAAACACATCCACCTGCAGAATCACCACACTCAAAAAATGTTGGAGACTGGATAAGCATATCAAAAGAAAGCAGCACTAAGAACACTAAACTCAAAATGTGACGGAGGACTTGTTGATGTACAGAAAACCAAAGGCTTTACACTTTCTTGGGGAAAACAAAATAAAAGCAGATGAAAGATGGTCCAGTTTTAAATGAAACTGGAAATGAAATCAGTGAAATATTGTAAAAATTTCATTAAAAAAAAAACATTGGTACCTTTTCTGACACTTTGTTGCTGCCTCCATTCAATAATTCTGGTGCCATCCATGGTAGTGTTCCTCTAACACCACCAGAAACAAGAGTATTTCGTTTTATTTTTGACAAACCAAAATCACCAACCTAGAAACATTCACATTGAGTTAACTAATCTAGTAGGAAAAACAACTAAGATCATTTCATTCCCAACTAAGATTCAAAATTTCTTCCATAATGAAAATAGAAGGGGAAAAAGTCAACTTAACCTAGGTATCAGATGGTAATTGCAATTAAGCTATGATACCTTGCAAATCGGGCGTGACTGATCTTTAAGGTTTACAAGTAAATTATCACATTTCAGATCAAAGTGTACTATATTCTTAGAATGCAAATACTCCATTCCAAAAGCAGCATCCATTGCAATGATAAGCCTCTTACGGCGATCAAGATATCTGTTAATATATGAAATTAAAATATCACTATACAGAATAATAAAAAATGAATTCAAACATGTACGATGAAGGATTCAAAAAGAGTGGAAGAGCAATGATTTACTTGTCCTTGCGTAGTAAAACATGTCGTAAAGAACCATTCACCATAAATTCTGTCACAGTTGCTAAGGTACCACCTGGTCCATCTTTAACAACTCCATAAAAAGCCACCACATTTGGATGATGGAGCTGAGAAAGGATCTCAGCTTCCCGCCAAAACTCTATGGTCTAAAAGCAGTTAAATGTTACTACTACCAAAGATTTCTCTTGATTTACCACTAACTAGGTGTCGAGTAGGTAAAAACTCTTAAAACTGGTTGGATCACTCTTCCAATCATGAATTATGTAATTCAAGAAACAACCGCATAAAACAAAAGATAGATGATACTTACTAGTCTCTCCTGCTCAGATGATCTACCAGCAAAACAGCTCTTTTTTATTCGTTTAATAGCCACATCAGTGCCCCTCCATTTTCCATGATATACAGTACCATAAGTACCAGAACCCAGTTCACGCAGTTCTTCAAGATCTTCATTCGTTATAATCTGTGAATGCATGACATTTAGAATTGGAAGCGTATATAAAAATCAGAACTGAACAAATTATCAAAAACAAATACAGGTTCAAGTTTGACTACATGTGAAACATGAGACAGGGAAAAGAGAACCATCTGGCGTTGATATACCTGATGGTTAGTGAAAAGACGTTATTTTCAAGTGTTTAAGGTCTTCCCACAAATATTAAAACATATAGGAACTGAATGTGAAGAATGCAGCCTGCAATATAGGAACACTTGCCTTAAAAATTACAAGGTGTTCAGTCAAGGTTTTGGCTTCACATGCTATAGTAGACAATAAACATGGTTGAAAAGACCATTTCCTACTCTTTATAACTAATGCACATCAGGAAAAAAAAAAAAAATCCTACCTAGATATTTACCAGAATTTGATAAATTACAGCTCCCGATTACCATGTATCATATGTCTTACCTGTACATTGCTAAGATCCACATCTTGTATAAAAGTATCAACAGCGGGCTCAACAACCTCACCACCTTCAAATTTGGATTCCTAGTTCAAAAAGAAAGTTTTACCATGGTAACAATTACAAAATAGCAGAAAGCATCTCTACAATGGTGCAGAGAACAACATACCTCATTTTCTGCATGCGAAGCTTGTAGTTGTTCCTTATCCTTTCCAAGGTGATGAGGGATTTGCGATGGAACATAACCTGGTTGCAAAATATTTGATTTTGCAACAGCTGTTTCTTCCATTTCCTCAGGGAAATCACTGTCACCAAAATCAACTTTCTCATTCCCCAGAGGCGTCAACTGGTATGGTATAGAGATCCCTCCTTCCACGTCAGGAAGCAAAGATGAGTAACCAACATGGTCTTGATCAATAAGAGAAAATTCCTTGTGTTTAAACTCATCTTGGGCCAGATTTCTGAAGAAAGACCAATTTTTAGGCTCGTGATTTTGCATGTTCACACTAAATCCAGTATCATCTTTACGAAGGTTGGTTATACTTGACAAGTCACCAGCAATTCTGGCCTTATTGAAGATATCATTTAGCAGATTAGGAGGGAACCGATCATTTATGTCAATTAGAATGTCACTGCGATCTGCAGTGGGAACAGATATATCCTTCTGAAACACAGTTCCACCAGCACTCTCCACCCAATTAAAAGCAGGTTTATGATCAACAAGATTACTATTATATGAATCGTTGGATATTTCTTCCTGTTGAATATCAGGTAGGACAGAAGGATCCTCCTGTCCCCTACTGTAATGTCCATCAGTATCTTGATCTTGAATATTGATTTTAGCCATCTCAGCTTCACCATCTATTGCCTTCTCCATGTATCTGCTCAATTTGGACTCCTGCACAATCGTATCTTCAACAACATTAGCTTTCGCATATTCAGACTTTGAAAGTGCATGTTGGGATTGGGATTTTTGCATCTTTGTCACTTGTTTGGAACCCTTTAGATCACTGATGGCAATGGCTTGATTGGGTGCTACCAGAACTGTACTTGCTACAGCTTCATTTTGGTCATGCCAATTGTTAGCAATCAGAGAATTCATAGGTTGTGATGAATAATTTACTGTTTCTGACTCTTTTTGAATCGTAACTGGTTCAAATATATTGTCTTGATTGATTGTGTTCTCCCCTTTATTATGCTTCTCAAAATGTAAAAATTCTTCTACAGTAGCATTGCCAAGCTGTTGTGGCTTTCCAGATGACATAGAATTCTCTGCCTGTGAGCTCAATTCCCCCTCAAGAAGAGGGTCAGCAGATTCAGCGATAGATTCTTGAGTAGTGATAGAGCATGCCTGATTTATCATAAAATGGGAATTAATATTGTCATCAGATTTAGATAATCGATTTAGAAACTTCTTCTGCTCTCTAGGAAGCCTCTCAGATTGATATACTCGAAAAGGACGAGAAGGTGGATCTGTGCAGCTTACATCAGTTGTATCAACCTCATAGTCAGAGAAACCAGATGTTAAAGCTCCACTAGAACACAGTTCATCTTCATTCATCTTGGTTCCTTGTCCAGAATTCACAGTATTGGCAGATGACAAGACTTGAACAGTTTCCACTGATTTCCCCTTGTTTTGTGCAGGTTGCACTGATGTCAAAATTTCAGCTGCAGAAACAATCTTAGGAACATCTGACTGCAATGGAGCATCAAGTTGCTGAGAGTTTACAGTAGGTTCTGTGCTGTGGGGATTGATACGCTCGCTTTCCACTTTTCTTTGAGAGAAACCAATGGTTGCAATTTTCTCATTCTTTAGTAAGGTATCTGCATCCAATGAACTCGTAGCGCTATATGGGCTTAGAATTGTACCCTGATAAAAAGGTTGACCTGGCTGAACAGAAACACTGGCAGTATAGTTGGATCCATAATCAGATGGAACAGGTAGAGGAATAGAAATTGTGCTATTTGCATTTTCATATCGATCATAAGGGTTGATGTGGTAAGCATATGGTTCACCTTCAACATAGTGGAATATATGGTCCTCGAAGTTCTGTGAATGTCTATTGTAATCACTAGATGATTTCGCCTCCCCGGTTGGAATAAAATTTCTAGAAGAAACTGCATGAGCAGAATCAAACCCAATTGACTGCATTCTGCTTGTGTCAGCATTAGCTCTTTCAGCCTCAACATTAAGATTGAACAGCTGGTCCAAGTCACTTGCTGATGTGCTTGCCATGCCATGCTGATACGAAGAATTTCGTGATCCAAAATCCATCCCATTGACTGCGGCAATGAACTGAACATCAGAATCTCCCTCTCTGTTACCTGAACTAAAGTGCACATCATCTGTATCATCTGATGTAAATAGAAACATCCTGAGTTTTTGTGATCCTTCACCACCTTCAAGAAAGGTGTATTCCTCCATCATAATCTGCAAATCTTCATTACAAGATACTGATATCAAGGCATCCAGCTCTTCTCCAGGTAGTTGGTACTTGATAGTATGAGGTCTATTATATATTGCCATTGTCTTTTGCATGAGTTCATTCCATGAAATATCCCTTTTTATGCTTATAATACGGGTGTCACCTCCAACATATCTCAGTCTTCCATCACTGGGACGAGGTAAAATCTTACCACCAAAACTGCAGAGATACTTCATCCCTTTTGTCAAGAAATCAGAAGATTCTGATGAGGTATACCCAGGAGCAACTGTTTGACCACTTCCATGACCAGATGATACTCGTGGTACGGACCGTGCTGATGCATAATGACCTTTATTATCGGTTTCAGATAAATTTTTCTTCTCCATTCCTTTCATCTGCTGATTATCACTAATCACTTTCATTGAGACATCTGCTACACTTTCAGACCCTGCGTGTGGTATTGTCACACCCATCATGTCCCCCATGTAGCTAGCGACTACATCTCGATTCCCAGATGCACTTTGAACTGTGGGCTTCTTGAAAATTGGGCGATCTCGGATAAATTCAAGAGAAAATTCTTCACCTGTCTGGATTGAGAAATTCAGAACAGGCGGTACACCACTTGATGCACTAGCCTCTGGTGGTCTAACATTAGCGTTACTCGAACTTGGTAGAAATTGTGTAGACCTTTGATTAGCAGAGCCATCAACTTTTCTAGCATCCATCAGAATTTTGAGATATTCAAACCTTGTCAGATCATTCTAAAACTTGTAGATATAACTCTCTGTCTATTGACCCATATTATGAAGGGAATTTCCAAGAATAGTAAACCATGAAAAATAGTTAAATGCACAAGCTGCCAATGATATCACACTTGATCAACGCAAAACAACTTCTTTCCAGACTGGGTCATAAGAAATATTCTTTTGTGAAAAGCCTAGCACTCCTCAAAACAACAGATGCTCTGCAAACAGAATTAAAGAAAAATTTTAAAAAAAAATGTGGATCAGCTCACCTTTCAACTAGTACTTTACATTCAAAATAAGCATATTAAGCTATTCCACTTGGGCTTAAAGTTACTTAATGAAACATAAAACACAGAGAACGAATTGGACAGGAAAACAAATAGTATATCACTCAACAACAACAAAACAGCTAAAGCATAAGATTCATGATCAATCTTGTATAAGAACAAGGATTATTCTAAATGAATTTTTTGCTAGGAGTAATTCAAGACACTTATCCTCACTCCTCAGCACCACATAAAACCTGCAACAACGTTCATAATTTAGAATCAATCTTTTCTATAAATTTAGCAACCTTTTGACACCGCCCCAAGTGACTGCCAATTATTAGCTGAAGCTTGAAACGGTACAAGGCGAACCCTGCACCTATCCATCCGAGTTGGCCTATCAAGCATGCTGTAGAGGGTGAGAGGAAGATACGAGTTTGGTCCATCAGTCATACTAATCAAGAAGATCTAATAACTAAAAGGCTTAAGAAGAGTTGACTTGATCTAATTCCTGGAGCCCTACTGCCTAACGCCATAGCACTAAACTGCAAGCAAGGGAATCGATTATCAGAGCAATACGAACAATAACCAGACCACCCAAACAATTAAAAACAGTTTCTGTGCGAGCAAAACTAAATGGTCTACTGACAAACCAAGTCCAAAAGTCTCCACTGCTAAGCCACAAGATAAGCGAGCTCCAGCAGCCATAATACAAGCCTGAAAAAGATCAATCTTTACCATACGAAGGCGTGCGACACAAAATCAGAGCTTAAGAACAATCGACCGCAGCAAAGCAAACAGGATGACCGCATACGCAACGATAGGAAAAGGAACAAGCTGGGAGGGTTAGGGAAATCGATCGCCGGTCGAGGTTCCAGGAACTAGGAACAAAAGCAGGAGAAAGCAAGATCCGCACCAGGAAGAGCCGCGGTGCTGATGGATCAGAGGGCGTCGCTTCCCTCGATCGGTCCCGCTTCCTTTCCTCGCCTCGCACGCTGCCTCCGGAGTCAAGCGAGAATCGTCGCGTGGAATCGGACGGGAAGAGAAGAGCGCCGTCCTTTCGGACAACGCGCAACAGAGAGGCAAAAATTGACAGCACGCCCTCTCTCTCTCTCTCTCCTCCCTCCAACAAGCAATACGACTAATAGGCAGATGCGTTTGGTGACTGACTCGATCTGATGATTCCGGCCGTCGGGTGGACCGGACCGGACCGGACCGGAGCGTTATAAAATTGAAATAAAGAAAATTTTATCAGGCAAAAATATCAAATAAGCACCCTTCTTTAGCTATATTACAGTACGTTTAGAGTTAATTTAGCATTAAAGATTTACAATACGTATAAGTTACCGAATAACTGCTAGAATGTGTAGAAGTTTACTTAATAATTGTTAGAAACAAATTTAGGATGAGTTTATCATTTAAGATTTAAAATTTACAACGTATAGAAACTATTAAGTAGCTGCTATAAAATATATAGAAGCTACCCAGTAACTACAATAACATGCTTAGATGAATTTAAAGTTTACGATTTAGAATTGTAATAGCTTCTATAATTATTTTAAAGTGATTTTGATGAAGTTGATAAATAATATTTTGATATAATATTGTTAAAAAAAATCCTAAATTATAAACTTTGAATTCACCCTAAACACGTTGTAGTTGATATTAAGTAATTCTACGTGTTGTAATAGCTACTGGGTAACTTTTGCACCGTGTAAATCCTAAATTCTAAATTCACCCTAAACACGTTGTAATGATTACTGCAGAGATTTTACATGTTATAACAGTTACTCGGTAGTTTCTACACGTTAAAACACTCCTCTTATTAAAAAAAATATACTTTTTTATTAATCATGAATCTCATTCTATGTATCATCTTAAAAATATTTTTATTCTATATCTAGCTGTTACACAAATATTTAAATAAATTTAATTAAATTAAAGTTATTTTAATAAATTTTAAATAAATTAGTAAAAAAATACTTTAATATAATAATATTCTATATGTAATTATCTTTTGACTATTCCAACAAAAAAAAAACTTTATAATTTTTTTGTTTTGACGAACATTTACACAGTAAATTGGAATTTGACAACATACAGAGTAATAGCAAATATAATGCACAACTCAAGCCAGACAAACCCACATTGAAGAACTAATCAGTTGAGTTTAACAAAACGCAAAATGGAATTTGACACTGGATTAATAGTTTTTGAAATTTTAAACTAAATCTACTAAAAACAGTTCGTGCTAGAGGTAACCATTAATCTTATTCTTTGGAATGAATCTGATACTGTTCGTTTGGAAATCGCCATAACAATAAGATAATTTCAACCGAACTCAGAAGAGATTGGTTGAGTTGATAATGTAGATTAGAGATAGTAGAAAGTCGATTACATAATTAAGATATAAGAAGGAAAGAAACAAGTTCTAAATTGCCATGTGTTGCCAAGCCAGCTCCAATATTGGAAAAATAACCCCAATTTCATCATCAATTCTAATCGATAATCTTTGTCCGCGAATGGGATCGACGGTTACTAGTCTTACTCAATCCATGAGATGCCTAACACTTTTGCCATGAAGCTATAACGATCCGCAGCTTCGTCGATCTATCATAATTTCACACAAACACATTAGAACATAGTAGGTTGAACAAATGTTGCAGTTGAGTAGAAGAACAAACCATTTTCTGGGTAGGCCGACCAGCTCCATGCCCTGCCTTACATTCAATGCGACCAATTATTGGGTTGGTCTGTGAACTGTTCTCAACACTTGTATACAAGATGTATTGCAACGTCTGTTAATGTAAAAATAACATAAGAATAATAATTCAGAAAATTCTAAAGATTTATTGAATATAAATTGCTCGTCTTGAAGAACGATAAAAAATCAAATGCTCATCTTATTGTTACATGGTTTTGCATTTAACTTGAGCAAATATGATTTAATCTGGTATAGTAGAACTGAGCCTCTATTCCTCAGGAACTGGAGGATACCGATCCATCCAACTCAAATATATCAAATAGTTTTCAAAAACTTGATTGGAGACTACTTATCTTGCCTATCAATCAACCTCATAAAAAGCTGCTTCACATGATGAGTTTAACAGACTCTACAATTGTGGTGGCATATCAACATGTGAGGGGTCAAATATATTTTGTAGTTTCCAACTTCAGAATTAGGAGACAAGCCAAGCAAGCCACAGTTACAATAATTATCACATAAAAAACATTATTGTAAGCATTTTTGTATCTTAAAGCTAAATCAATGTAGCCTATAAGTAGCCAATGCAAAAATACTTAACTCACTCTTCCATAACCAGATAATGAAGTCTCATGTTATATTTGTTAGCAAGTTAGATGTAACATGCATAAGTTCCACCGAGTTTCGTCTAGGACAATTTTTTTTTAATAGAAATATAATTATGGCTGACACAATAAGAGTCCAAGACAACTGTACAGTGAAAATTTATTTGAAGATGAAAGAAGACTATTAGATCTATGCAAGAATATATATGTGAGAATACAACAATACAAAACCATGTTCCTTTTAGTTACTAAAAATACCATTATGAATTAAAAGATGAATCATGTTTAGAATAAGTTAAAATTAGTATAATACTCCTATTATTCATTGCTCTCTTGTATGTGCATAGAGGTGGACATTATTACGAGAGCATTAAGGACATTGAATATAACAAAAAAAATATTAAAATCATAAGCAAAAGGCTTTAAAATTCCAACAACATGGATTTGGCTAAAAAGAGGAACTCACTGCTAGTAGTTTCAATGAGTGCAAAGGCACAACACGATCATCATGATCAGCTGTCAAAAGCATGGTTGATGGGTACTGACAAAGCATACCAGAGCTATTTTCCCATGGTCTTGTTACATTATGAAGTGGTGAGTATCTGACAACAAGCATTTGCATGTATTCAAATATAGAAAATGAAACATTTCAAACAAAGAAACACAGCACGGAATAAAAGTTCAAGATATGTCTCCATGCATACCCAAGGCATGTACTTCAAAACAAAATCAAGAACCAAATTGTGTATTACCATTTAGTCTTAGTGCACTAAGGTAATATTTAAAGAAATAGTCAGTCAATGAGAGAAGCAGTAACAGGAGCAGCAGAAGAAGAGGATTAATATCGGTTGACACATAGACCCATACTCTTCTAACATGGACCAGGTACTCTGCTAGCAGTAGCCAAGTTAACATTGCAATAAAGGACTAGTGACACGAACCAATATCAATCCTTGTTGGTGCCAAATGTCTTGTATTTTTGAAGTCCTAGATAAAATAGTTGAAATGACTAAGATTTAAACAAGACACAGCATTTAACTCGTAGTTTTGCCAAGTCAACCTAATTTGCTTAGATAATTGAATACAAGTAATCCTACAATTATCAATTATACTGAGAGAAAAAAGACGTTTTCCATACTTGATTAGCCAATTGAATTCCTCCTCGTTGTCTGAACAACCATAATCAGAAGTCCAGGCATGACCTGAATATCAATCAATTAAAAATGTCAATAGAGAAAACTAAGGACAAAAATGCTACCAAAAGGTTATAGAGAATTGGATTGACCAATAGTGAACTTATGGAATCGAAGCATGTCCATAACGCCAACATGAGCAAGAACACACCCAAAAAGATCTGGACGCTGCCATTAGAACTTTATTAATAGATAATAAACTAAACAAATGCAGAATGTTTCAGAGGAGACTAAAAAGATTAAACAATACTGACATATAGGAAACTAATGTGAACAAGTTGATTATAAGTTGATTTTACCTGATTCATGCAAGCTGCAACAAGGAGCCCACCGTTGCTTCCGCCCTCAATACATATTCGTCTTGGGTTTGTATAGCCATTTGAAACAAGGAACTCAGCAGCAGAAATAAAATCATCAAAGCAATTTTGTTTCTTAGAAAGTGATCCTGCCTTATGCCATTCTTCTCCATATTCTCCTCCACCGCGAATATTGGCTATGCATATGACACAACCTAAGTTTCTTGCAAGAACAAGACGAGACACACTAAATGAAGGTGTAATGCTGATGTTGAAGCCTCCATAGCCATATAGTAGAACTGGATTTGATCCATCAAGTCGAGTATTCTCCTTTGACACAACAAACATGGGTATCTTGGTCCCATCCTTGCTAGAAGAGAAAACCTAAGAAAATGGAATAAAATAAGTTCAACTTGATCAATCAACATCACAGCATAGTTCTTCAAGCTCATCAAGGACAAGAGTTTCCTTGTTCCTGAGCCATTTTGAGAATATAACTTGTTGAAAGAAGAAAAAAAATGGCAGCAAACAAACAACATGCCAGGAGTCCCAACTTATGGGGGACTAAAACCACTCCAACATAGATATATCCAAAGCAGTTTATTACTGGATAATGACCTATGCAGCTAATCATCACAACCAAATATGTCTTAATCCTTCCTTAGTAGATCCACAATATGGAGACAAAAGACAACAAATGACTTACTTGTTTAACCTCAAACTCAGTGCGATCAAACCCAGGAACAGAAATTTCACGAAATATCTTCATTTCTGGAACTTCTGGAGCTAAATCACACTTGTAAATAATTCCAGGTGTAAGGAAGCTAGTGAAACCAATAAATATTGTGCTGTCTTCACGCCTACCAGAAATCCCAGAGACACTACCAACATCTAATGGTAAAGCATGTAGCAATTCTCCTGTTACCAAATCCCTAATTTGCAAAACATGTTTAACATCACTTAGATAGCATACCACTATCTGGTTGCCATTCACAGCAACAGCTGATTCCAACACATCTTTTTCATGTTCTGGTATAATGTCAGTCCAGAGTTCTGGTTTCTTGAGGTCTACCCTTACTAGTTTATATCTTGGAGCTCCTTTGTTTGTCAAAAAGGTAAATTCACTGCCATCATTTGCCACAGCCGCATAACTTGCTTCAAAGTTGTCAATGAGTTTAATAAAAGGAAGCATTTCATTACTTCCTTTAAAACCTTCAAGCCCAGTAGAAAGTGACTGTAGGTCACAATAATACAACTTATTCACAGGATCACAACCTTCCTCAATTTCTAGAAGAACATACTGCAGAAAATAAGAAAAACAAAGTTCAAAGTCAAAATACTGTGACAGAACAAAATTGAATATGTCAATCCAGTCATAATAATGTAGCATCTTTACATAAGGAGAAAAAGGACAATTTATAAAAGAGCTGCTATGCTATGTGGGTAAATCAGCATCTTGTAACCACAAACAAAAACAAACAAACTGTGAGTTCAAGTGTTCAACTAGTTGAGGTCAAGCTTGCAGCTCGAATATCCCATCATTGAACAATGGTTATGATTTATGTTCATGGTGTTGCTGCACATATTTGGCATTGGCTTTCATGGAAAGAAGCATTGTGGTTGCTAGCATAAGCTTTTTGGCTTAGTTCATTGATAGTAACTTAACAACAAGTCAGATGATCAACTTATAATAGATAATAAAAAAGCAGCACATTACCTTGCCATCATTAGTCACAGAACTACTAAAAATATACTTTGGATGCTCCGGATCTCTCCAGCATAAGATATCCTCTGACTGATCTGTGCCCAAGAAATGATAGTAAAGCTCATGATTCAAATTGATATTTGTCTCCGTCCCCGCATCCAGTTCAGTCCCTTGTCTATGAATTAGCAGCAATATATACGAATTATAATGGATAATAGCAATCACCATTGAAGCTTCTTGACTAAATCATAACAACAAAATGGTAACAGGGTCATACTTGGGAGCTGGATAGCGACCATAGAAGAAACCATTTCCATCATGGGTCCAACTGATTGATGAGAACTTTACCTGAAATCAAAGAAAGCAATGTACACTCAACGCTTAAACTAGAATTTTGCAATGTGCTAGGAAGAATAGAATCATACCCATGATATGGTATCAGGTTCTGCTTCCTTATCATCAACTCTCATCACCTTGATCGTAACCCAATCGCTTCCGCTTGCACTAAGTCCGTAAGCCAAATACTTCCCATCCTTGCTAATAGAAACCATTGAGAGAGCCACAGTTCCATCCTCACTAAGTTTGTTGGGATCCAATAGAACCTCTGCCTCTTCATCCAAATCTTTCTGCGAGAAAACAAAGGATTCTAAAACCATGAAGAGGAATCCTCCCCAAAAGCACACTCACAGAAATCCAAATGAATCCACAATGAGTGACTAAATAGTTTTGATTTTTTTTTAAAATTAATTTATAATTCTTCAGATGGCACAAGCAACTAGATGGAAATGAAAAAAAAAAAAAAAAAAGGAGATAAATTTGACACTTTAACTTAAATGTTCAAAAGATTTTAAACGTTGTGATATAGTATGGAAAAAAATTAAGCATTCAAACGTTGTGATAGATTTACTAATTAACCCAAAAGATAATCAATCACCTGGACGTAGAGAACGCTCTGAGCCTGGAGGCCCGTATTATGAGAGTAGAAGTATTTTCCACCGCGCTTGTACGGCGTATCATAGCGAGGATGATCAAACAACGTCGTGATCTTCTGCCGCAACTTTTCCCTCTCCTCGCACTTCGCCAGCACCGAGTCCGTCAGCGTCACCTGCTTCTCCACGAATTCCTTGACCTCCTCGGCGTCCGGATCCTCCAACCTGTGGCCGCGCGCGCACACACACACACACAAACAAAAAAGAGGTCAACAAAATAGGTCACCGCTGATCTAAGATCCGATCTCAGATTTGGTTTCCAAGACAAACGGATTCCGGATAAATCACCATCGGTAGGGGTCGGCGACGCGGACGCCGTGGTAATCGTCGACGACGGACTCGTCGCGGCGTGCCGGAGGATAATGGAGGGGCGGGAGGGCCTCGGAGGCGGCCGGGGAGAGGGAGCCCATCTTGGCGGCGAAGGTAGCAGGAACAGAGACAGGGCGATTCAGACTCGTCGAACGGGAGCGGGGGAGGCGGCCCACGTGAGAGCGGCAAGACGCGAGACTGGGCAATTTATGGATGGGGCGGGCGACGGCGAACCGGCCGGTTCGGAGGGCGACCGGGGACGGGCGAAGGTGAGACAGAAGGTGTCGCCATGGTGTGGCCAAGCATGTCGTCATTTCCATTCCGAGCTGTCGAAATGAATTGACGCCGCATATGCAGATATCAATTTCAAACATTACCATAGATAATTTACCTTTCTCGAAATGAAATGAAATTAAATTGCATTGACTTGGAGTCAATGCCGTGTGAACCGAGGCGTATTCTCGGGTGGTAAAAGGTGGAATTCGTCGCCTCAGCGGCCCCCTGAGCTCAACCGAGGCGTATTCTCGATCGTGGTTGGAGTGTATCATTGGGTTTGACTTGACTTGAATTGATATTTAAATATTATTGGTTTAAAATGACTTTTAATAATAAATATGTATTCGTATTATTTAGTTGATATTTTAACAATCATGTATGTGCTAAATAATGGAATTTGATATCTAGATATTTATGATTCGATTTTCCATAGAAGACATATTTATATGGTTTTTTTTTCAAATAGGGTATGTAATCATGGGATGATCAGCTTCTGAGTCATCTGTAATAAGTGTTACCACGGGAGGGACTGATAACTAGTGCATAAATTGTTACCACCAATGAGGTCTGGGGTCAAATCCTAGTGAAGTCAGGTGTCTGCCCTCCCTTATGCACTAGTTATTGTCTGGACTAGTAACCCCGTGATTTACCTCCTTTTATGTTGACCCTAGGACGGGTTGGCGGAGGCGCTGAGGACGAGCAATTCACCTTTTACCACCAATAAATGCTTCCTGATTTATTATGATAGCTATCCCTAACAGCCAATGGAAAATTTCTATGGGGCCTAACCGGTCGTCCCAGGCATGAACAAAACTAAAAATTTCATATTAAGGATGCGAAATATATATGTTTACAATAAGCTAAGGGAAGGCGGCTGAATCTTTCATTTGCCTCTCGTTCCTCCTCTATTCCTATAATTCATATACACCTCTTATAAGAAAAAAAAATAGGGTTCTCGTCGCCTCAGCCCCCATGAAAAAAAACATATAACCGTCATGTTAATGGCTCCCTCATGATTATCCTACGCCATTGAGGGATAGTACAATATGATTCAGATTGGTAAAAATATAAATGAGGTCTACGGAGATGATAAAATCCTTTGAAAAATTTTGACTCCAGAACTTTTACAATTACGACCTTGTACATTTATCAACTAACCTAATACTGCTCCCGCCAACATGATCGATCCAATGTTATTAGTTTATATTTTTAAAATTAAATAATGAAATTTGAAGGTACCTGCCGTTCTAATCTTCTGTTTATGATATACATGAATATTTTTCTTATGAATGAAAAAATTGTAATGTTAAGTGCTCGTAAGAAGTTGTTTACTGATGGTATGTGAGAGCATTGGTGCAGATTGTATTAATAATTGAATCTAAATTTTGATTATGGTAAAAGGTTTAAAGTTAAGGTTTATTGTTGGTCTAACAAGCTGAATGAAGTGTGCAAGAAAGTTCTAAATATTCTTAGGCAGGTGAAAAACCCTAGTGGGAGGTAACCCTAGGTCCTAAGGGGTGGTAACCCTAGGTGAAGAAAAGTCCTAAGTAAGCTAGG
>JBAMIE010000055.1:7845648-7858809 GCA_037177295.1 Kaempferia parviflora
TAAATAAGGAAAATCTAAATAGATAAGATGAATGAATCTAAGGTATAGGAGGTAAAAGATTTCACAATCTTAGGATTTAGATTGATAAGTTTAAGAACACCACTACCTCTACAAGTTCTAAATGAGAGCTCACGGATTGAAAAGTAAACAAGAATTAAAAGGCACAAGCTTAGTGGCCAATGCCTAGAGCCTAATTTGATGGAGGCCCATTATTATTAAAATTATTAAATAGATTTAATAATCAAGATAAGCATCTAACTGCTGCTCTGCATCACGCAGGTTTTGATTTCACGTAGCGCCCTGTCAATCCGTCCCAGAGTCAACACGGAAGGGAGGTAAATCACGGGTGGCTACTAGTCATAAGTGCAAATGGTGAAGACATGGGAGAGGTATATGCTCAGACACGTCGAAATTCGACCTCTAGACCTCATGTAACAAGTTCCCATGTCTTAACCATCGCACCGCCACACGTTTTGATTTCGCTCCAATGCAAGTTTTGATTTCTGCTCAATGCTCTTCCATTAATCGCAACTACATCATTCAATTATACATTAATTATAATTATTATATTTGATCTTAAAATTCTAGCGACAGCTACAGTATAAAACTTCAATTAATTCCAACAACATCATTTAATTACATATTAATTATAATTATTATATTTAATTTTGAAATTCTATCTAAGCTATAAAAGAAGACCGAATTTCTTTATTTTAATCCCATTTTATAATTAGCTGACATTGATTCTATTCTTTCACTAGTACTCTGTATTTTTTTCCTACCTCGATGAGACGTCCTTCGCCTCTCCACTCGGCAATATTTTTTTTTCACTCTTTTCTATCTCCTCAAAATGTTCTTCATTGTTCTATATATCAATGATAAATTATGAATGAAATAGATTATGGACCTAAATATCGTTGAAAAAATAGATTATTAGCAATTGTATGATAATTTGCTTTCTCTATTTTTTTTTTCTTTTTCAACCAAATTATTACTATCATGATTTATGCACTTTAAAAACTTAGAAAACTAAATTTTATATAAAAATATATTTTAAATTAATATTTTATTTTAAAAAAATTTAAATCCATTGTCCTAAGTCCGAATGAAAAAGGGTGAAAAAAATTTAAATTATTTTTTAAAAATTATTAAAGGCCTAAATTTTTTTTTGGCCTCGCGGAACCTTGAGACGATCGATTATATGTGGGGCCACTACCCCTTTATCAATAATTTTAGGATAATCTAAAAATCTTAAACGGTCCCATTTGAAAATGTCTAGATAGACTAAATATCTAATTTTGGTTTAAATTAAGGACGGATACACATAATGGTTGTCCTAGTTCTAGTCCAGCTAGTTTAAGAGGCTCAATTGCACTTCTTCAAGGCTCCGTTTGATATAGATGATTCATAGCATTAGGATTGTGTTGATTAGGATAAGATTGAGAGTATGATTAATAATCACACTCTATATTTAGATATTATGAATTTTACCCCTCAACAACCCCAATTCTACCCCTAATCAACCTTATCAAATGACATATTAACAACTTTTTGAAAACATAATCCTAATCCTATCACTCTTACTAAATGAAACCTAATATAATTAGACTATCCATATCATTTTTTTATTTAAAATTTAGTATAGAAGAATTACTTTATTAAATTTGGATATTCACTTTTCACTATACAATACATCAACTTTCCTATAATTTACCTTATCTTTATTTTTTATTATTTTTTTATCTCTCCTTATGTAATATCTATTTGTCATTATTCAATTCATTTTCTTTATTTTTTCTCTCTTCTAAATTAAATGATATTTTAATATTTCTCTAAATTTAAATTAAAAAAATACTATTCATGAAATCTAAATTTAGGAAATAGATAAGATAGATGATGTAAAGATTTTTTTTAAGTAAAATATAAAATTTAAGATAGATTTTATGTCTAGGAAAGTTGATAAGGATACTCTAAAAGTAGATTTATGTAAATTTTTTTATCTCTAATTCTTAGATTTTAAATAATCATTACAACGAAAAATAAAAAATAAAAATTGGAAGCTATATATGAGAATTATCTCCGCTATATAAAAATAAAAATTTAAGTGTCTACTTAAGCTCACTTGAATTATGTTGATTAATACAGGACATATTATTTATCCACTTCAATTGTAGATTTGATATTGAGTCTTCAATTAGCCTAGTGAGTATTTTCTTCATCTGTTTAATTTTAATCCTTGTAATTGGACTTCCGCGTGATGAATCATTCCTCCATGTTTTAACCATTTGCACTTATAGATAGTAGCCATCTGTGATTTACCTCCTCCGTGTTGGCCCTGGGACGGGTTGGCGGGGGCGCTGGGGGGAGCGAATTCGCCTTTTGCCACATTAAGACGATTTAAAGTCAGGCTTGATGTTATCCAGGTTGGTTAATTATTTGTTTATTAAGACGATTTAAAGTGTTTCCTTAGATGGTGCATTGGTAAGACATAGAAGATTACCATATTAAATTATGGATTGAAACTTAGTATGCCCGAGCATATCCTTCCCCCATGTCTTGACCATTTGTACTAATAGCTAGTAATCATCCATGATTTATTTCCTCTGTGTTAGCCTAGGGACGAATTCACAGAAGCACTGGGACGAGTGAATCACTTTTTTGCCACATTAAGAAGATCTAAAGTGCCCCTTACGGATATAGTCGATTGTGTGAGATCACTGGGTGGAAGATGCTACCTTTTTGTGCCCTTCATGGATGTACCCGAGTTGGTGCTCAACTGCGTCCGAGTTACCATAATAAGTCATTCAAATTGTAGGGTTTACCTTGTGCTAGGCCTCTTCACTTAGGAGGTCGCTCAACTGGTCGAATGACTCGATGATTTACTCCCTTTCAATGTGCTTGGAGTGGTTTGGAATGTCGGATTATAATCTTTTCACAATTAATAAGATCTGAAGTGGGATGGTACTCATGTTAGAGCATCAGTTTCTCTATCATATCTCTAAAATTTAAGATAAATATCAACTTTATTAAATTTAAACAATTACTTTTCATTACACACTATATTAACAATCCTAAAATTTTTATTATCTCTATTTTTTTATTATTTTTTTCTCTATTCTATTTTTTATTATTATTATATTTATAATAGTAAAAAATTTAGGAAGGAGAGATGTTGCAAAAGAAATATTACTTCCTTAGAGCGCTACATTCTTAATCTAAATTTTGATTTGAGGTTTTTTTAAATGATAAGAATGTAAAATTTAGGGGAGTAGTTACTTTCACTTAAACTAGTCTCGTATTATCACTGGAGATTGATGCTGGGCCCTTTAGTGTTCTCAAATATAATTGGAAGGTAAACATTTGTGCAATCAGATTATGGGTGACAAGAACGTGAAGTGACTATTTCGCATTAACGGACCGAATCGGATCTATTCGCCGAAGATCCGGCCCGAGTGAGGCAATTGTCTGCTGAAGGATTAAATGAATACGGATCGTGTATCGATGACTAAGGACGTAATCGAACTGAGCGGAACACTAAGAAGCTTGAGCTCATGCTTGGTTTGTTACTTTAAACTCAAGTTTGACTCGAGTTTAATTTGAACTTTAGTTCTTAAGTTTGAGCTTGGCTTGTAATAAAATTAAATAACTCGAGCTCGGTTAAAAAAAAACTCGTTTAAAAATTAAACTAGTTTAGTTCGACCTCGTTTAAGATAATTAATAATATATAAGTCTCTTAATGAATACGTTTGTAAACTTCTAAATGAATATGTTCACGAGCTCACGAACCAAATATTATTAAGCTAGAGCTCGACTCGATAATGTTTTCGAGCTCAGAATCAGGTTCGAGCTCGGCTCGTTAACATAATCGAACGAACTTCAATGAATTTTTTTTCGAACTGAGACTCGAATAGCTCGTGAATTATGAGCGGCTTGACTCGTTTCCACCCTCGACGACTACCGAAATGTGGGAGGGCATTTGAACTCGAATAACTCGAGTTCAATTCAAACTTTAGTTCTTAAGCTCGAGCTTGAGCTCGGCTTGTAATAAAATTAAATCGTTCGGCTCTAGCTTGGCTTAAAAAAACTCCTTTAAAAAAATTAAACGAACTTAGTTTGAACTCGTTTAAGACAATTAACTATAATAATTAATAATATATAAATCTTTTAATGAACACGTTCACGAGCCTCTAAACGAACACGTTCATGAGCTCACGAAGCAAATACTGTTAAGCTCAACTCGGCTCGATAATGTTAATCGAAATAAACTCGAATAATTTTTTTTTCGAATCAAGACCTGAATAGCTCGCGACTTGGCTCGTTTACACCCTCGATGACGACTGAAATGTGTGAGGGCATTTGGCTGTATCGGATCTGACTATAAAATGATCCGATATGACCATTAGCCTGTTAAGGGCGACGCGGGGCATTGAAGGTGCGATTGCGAAGCTTGAAGCGCGGAGTTGTTCCCGGGCTTCCACAGGGCCGGGCGACAATGTCGGTGCCCTCCTCCCCTCTCCATCGAAAGCCGCAAGCTTCCAAACCCTCCCTGTTGGATCTTTTCGGCCGCTTGTCCGATCGCCAGCCCGCCCCATGAACTTAGGGGTGTCGCCTGAACTGTCTCACTCCGACCGCACTCCGGCGACCCGAGGATGCGCCGACCCGAAGATGGACAACCTGAGCGTCGACGAGGAACTTGGTGAGATAGCCGCACTTTTCCCTCTTTCGATGCGCATTCTGTTTTAGGAATGGTCTTTTTCAGCCAAGAGGCGAGCTGAAGTGGTGGAATGGATCGACGGCTTGTTCCCTGACCTCGTCGTGGATGTCGATGCGTCGGAAGAAGGGCTTCGTGCGAGGTTGCTCGATGGTGCAGTATTATTCCGCATCCTCAACAGGTTCAGACTTTTTGGATCGGAAGTGGTGGGATTCTCGACCGATAACGCCCGCAATGTTTTTGATTTTTGTTTTCAGTGGAAGATTCCTTCTTTTCTTTTCTTTTTGTTTTCTTTTCTTAATTGTTGCGTGAACACTTCGCAGATTGGTAATGGGAATCGTGTTTCAACTGAGAAGCGTTTTGATTGTATAATTAGGTTTATTTCGGCTGTTGAGCAGATGGGATTGCCTGGATTCAAACTTTCGGACCTTGAACAGGTAGACATGTATTCTTTTTTGAACTAGGTGGCAAAGATTTTTTGTCAGAAAAATTAATCCCCTTTACATAGATTGACCTTCCCAGGCTCTTAGTAGGAGCCTCTGGAACTTGTTGATCTTTCTTTTGTATTTGTTCTATGATGGATATATCTCTATCAAGTGATAGAATAAATGCAATGGAAATATTTTATCGAAGTTCATTTTAATTTGTTGTGGAATCAGGGGCCTATGACTGCAGTAATAGATTGCCTTTGGTGTCTCAAGAATCATCTCAGCTGCAATTTTGGTGAAGAAAATATAAAGTCACCATTGAATCATGTGGTCGAAGCGAGACGAAGGTCAAAACCTATGGAAATCAAGAGGGTCAAATCACTGAAAATTTTCAGGGAGAATAATTATTATAGTGCAGAAAAGTCTGCAGATTCAGCAGAGGATCAGCAAAACAGCCTTGTAGATTTGCGATTGAAACACCTGCTACGAGCTAGTCCTGTTTTCTCGGGTATGGTTGTGAACATTCATTTGAAGCTATAGCTATTGTGATCTAGTATTAACTACTAGTGAACTAAAGCAAAATGTTGATCAGCCTCCAATTGAATATTCTTGTTGTTGTAACAAATAATACAACTGCAAGCCATGAGTCCCCACTATCAACGATTATTTGTAGAAATTAATCACACAGTAAAACTAATAATTGTTAATTTGCATTATCAAACAAAGCAACTAATTTAACATTCATATGGTTACTCTAGATTAAGGCATGTTTTAGCAACTTAAAAATTTCTGGAATGTGTCCACTAAAATCAAATTTCAAATTTTATTTGACAAGGAGCTTGCCAGTTACAATATTGTGACTGTAAGTACTTAAAAAGAACAAATACCCTCTCTTAAGTTACTCCATGCGTTGAGCAAGGACGCATGGTTTCTATCTTTTCTAGTTTGTCACACAGGGATGAGTTTTGAGGAAAAGTGTAGATTTGGATCAATTTCTAATTGCTTGAATTTGTATGATAAGTGCCCATATACAGAACTTAACTTGGCATTAAAACCAGAAAACCTAGGTGTAAACTCCACCAGTTATCAACATTGTTAAGATTAATATATCCCTTGTTAATTCAGTAATGTTTGGGGCTTGTTCTAGTATACTGCAGCAGTCCACTTGCCCATACTCGTGGGAGATAGGTATAATTAGTTGATCTCTCAACAAATAAATGTTTTGGGAATAATTATAGCCACCCATAAAACTATTAGTTGAAAATAAGAGAGCAAACACTCTAGAAGCCGTACAGTTAATATTTATGTAAATTAAGGAAAGATACGGAACTATATAGTAAATACTAGGCCATGTTTGACATGTATTTTTCCTTCATTGTTTTTCTCCAATCTCAAATGTGTTTTAAAAAAGTTGTTTTTCATTTGATTCCCCATAGATTTTCTACTTTTCTTATTTTAGAGAAGAGAAGAATGTTCTTTTACCTTCATCCGCTTAAGCTTCAAAAATTTGAGGACAAATCATGGTCGCATGAAACCTATGGGATTCCACAACTCCTAGAGATGATTTAGGTTTAATTTTCTCTGCTGATTTTCTTAAGTAAAATTCTTTTTATGTTAGAACCATCAACTCCTCATTCTGATCGTAACGGACATAAGTTCCATGAGGTTTTCCAACTAAAACAAGGACGCTACAGTGAACTTCCTGCTGCTAAGATTTCAGAAATGTTGAAATCAAACAGTTTAGATGTAAGCTACCATGATAGAGGTTTGTTTTCAAATATGTTCTTACATCTTCACATGATCTGTTCATCATTTCTTACATATGTTTATTAATCACTGTTTGCAGAATGCCCCCACTCAATCTCTTTTAAGTGTCATTCATGGAATTCTTGAAGAAAGTATTGAAAGGGGGAATGGCGAAATTCCTTTTGTAAGTATCCATGTCTTGGAAAATTTAGTTTGTTTCCATAGAATCAGTTCACCTCAGCTTTAAGACCTGTAACTTTTTGTCTTTACGCACTCTTAGCTTATGTTGATAAGATTGAAACATTTCTCAGATTTAGTGCTCCTTTATTTTTTGTCCCAGCGTGTAGCATGCCTTCTGAAAAAGGTTATACAGGAGATTGAAAGGCGCATTGCAACACAAGCAGAACATATACGAAATGTAAGAAAGTGTGTTTCACATTCATTATATCTAGTAAAATCTATATCCTACAGTATTTTTTTTTTTTTTTTTGTAAAAGCAAAATAATCTGATTAAGGCTCGAGAAGACAAATTTCAATCAAGGATTAGAGTGCTAGAAACACTAGCAAATGCATCAAATGAAGAAGCACAGGTACTTATATTTCAATACAGGGTATTACTCTCATATTACACGTAGACCATTTTGGCCCTACCTAATGAACTGTTTCTTCCTGACTCAGATGGTAATGAACCAGCTTGATCAGCTAAAGGTAGTCTCTTTTTTTATTCTTTTATTTGCAGATTTATTCTAATTTAGTTGAACTTGATAGTCCCATCTATCAGTTTATGATACTAATAAAAATATGATTGCACCTTTTTCTGACAGCATGATAATCTATGTTTTGTCCTCTAATGAAAGATTGTGGAGCAATTCTAATGACAAATTGATTATCAATCTGATTATCATAATATTGCTTCATTGATTTAGTAAGTTCAATACCAAACTCAATTATTAGTTGTCTGGGCCAACAAGCTGACATGTGGCCAAGACCACTGCCATATATATCACCTCTACACTTAATGTTACATGTTACAACTGTAGTCATTTGCCTTTCTAAGATATTAGATTTCCTTCGGAAAGAATATAATAATCTACTAAGGGTGTTCATCTATTCCTCCTAAAATAATATAATATCCATTCTTCCTAATATGATACACTTTCCAAATTCAGAGGTAATATGAAACATCAAATTAGTCAACTCACTTGCAATCATGTCAAAGTGGACAAGAGCAACTTACCAAACCATGAATTGGGAGATTGCTTCAGCTCGTACAAAGATTTTTTCAGGTTACACATGAGGTTTTACACACCTTAAACGACACTATGCGCATCATCGGAATCACTTGGAAGAAAAACATTTTTGATATCTGGCTATTTAGTGGCCATTGAGACATTATAAAGGTGAGAAAAACAGGAATTGAAATCATAACAATGAAGATGCAAACAATCAACATTGTATATTTGAGTGGGTCCCTTTGCCATTAATCAAGCTGTAACTTAATCCAGTGAACTATCAGGTGATGTTTGAACAGTTGCACTCGTGATGTATCTGATTTTCTTGAAGAAAGAGTAGTTGCTTTTTTTGCTGTCCTCTTCCAAATTGCCATTGTCAAATATCTTTGGATTGCATTAATGATGTGTTTACTTGGAGAGGAAATAGAAGGAAAATAAAATAGTTTAATTGAATAAAAAGAAATGAAATGAATTGTGGTATTTTATTTAAACTCTATTACATTTGTCTTGTTTATTTAGACAGACTTGAAAGGAGAGATACTCACACTTGCCTTTTTTTGTACTTATGAGATGTGTAAATTTGTTTCCTTTTATTTCCACTTGATTTGGGCAGAATAAAGTACAGGATATGGATGGAATTAATTCCTTCCTCTTTTCTATTTCGTTTCAAATAAATAATAGAAACCAATCATGTACTTCATATCTTTTCTTCTTTCTCCTATGTTCATCCAACACAACACAAGCCAAGATGGTGTCTGGGACATTAACTTCTACATGTAACCCTCCGTTCCAGGCTTGCATTATTATTAGATCTATCCTTCCCTTCAAAACTTGTAGTCAATTTGAAGGATAACTAGGATACTTGACCAGAGTGGCCTACAATATCCTTAGTGATGATGGAACTCATGTTTCATGGGCAAACCACATACAGAATACCTACAGACGAGGTCAATGTTCTAATTTGGATAATTGTCAAATGAAAGCTTCATAAAAAAGACCATCTTTCAAGCTTCAAAGTTTACCCCTAATACATGGCCAAATAGTATAAAATAGAGATCTTGCCATGAAATTGAAGCATGCTACTGGACCAACTCGACCTAACTAAAGTTTTGATAGGCATATATCAAAAGTGTTCATATCTACTCACCAACATTATAAATCATGGTCCTACAGGCTGAAAAGTCCCAAACTGTAGAAAAGAAGATTCATTCTGAAGATATCATTAGAATAATCAAGCATAAAGACAAAAGAGACCAAGTAGTTTCAGAACTTAAGCAGACTTTAGAAACGATGAAAAGGTCATATCAAGAACAGCTTCAGCAGCTGGAACGAAATGCTAATGATTCTGAGTTGGAGTTAAAGCAAAGGTTGAAGGAGGCTGAATGTCTGCTATCAGAATCTAGGGAAAGAAGAGAACAGATAGAAGCAGAGATAAGCTCTAAATATCAAAATTGGAGTAAAAAAGTAGACATTTTCCAAAGTTTCATAGCTTTACTTCTGCAATCAGTTCAGGTATTTCTGTTCATTCTCAACTGCTTTCATCCTCATGTGACATAAAGAAATGAGCAATCGAATGTCGTGCCAGGGTTTGAGGGAATCCTATAATTCTACGAAGCATGAATTTGTGGATACAGAAAAAAGATGGTCTGAAGAATTCACTAATCTTGGTAATAATTATTTTGCTAATGAATACTTTAACTTTCATATCCTGACCTTCTTTGTTATCTTTCTGGTTCATATAGGGGAGAAGATGAAAGTGCTAACAGATGCAGCAGACTGTTATCACGAAGTTCTTGCAGAAAACCGGAAGTTATATAATGAGGTTCAGGAACTAAAAGGTGTTCTTAAGCATGACAGTCTACGATTGCTCTTCTACTTAAATTCTTGACTTGGTTTTTTTATACTCTTATGACAGGAAATATTAGAGTTTACTGTAGGATAAGGCCATTCCTTTCTGAAGAAAATAAAAGACAAACAAGTGTGGAGAATATCGGTGAGAATGGTGAGCTAGTGCTTGTAAACGCAAGTAAACAAGGAAAAGATGGTAAAAGAATGTTCAATTTCAACAAGGTGTTTGGTCCCTCTGCTACTCAAGGTTCCTGATCTTGTGACCGAGTAGATTTTTTGTTCCATATGCATATTGATCCATGTAGCTATTAGTTTCAGGATAATAGTATGGCATATGATTATCTAGTTTCAGAGTTGTTCTGTTATCTAAAATAGTTTTTTCATTCATGTAGAGGAGGTCTTCCTAGACACTCGGCCCTTAATACGATCTGTTATTGATGGTTACAATGTTTGTATATTTGCATACGGTCAGACTGGATCAGGGAAAACATATACAATGGTAGGCAGAATCTAAGTTCATCTTGTTCTCATCTTTAGTTCGACTGTTGAGGTTCAATGAGAATGAAATTATTCTATCGTGAAACTAAAATCTTTTTCCAGACAGGACCTGATGGAGGATCTGAGAAAGACTGGGGTGTAAACTATCGTGCTCTGAATGACCTTTTTAATATTACTCGGAGTAAAAGTGGCACCTTTAGGCATGAAGTGAGTGTTCAAATGGTTGAAATATATAACGAGCAAGTGCGTGATCTCATTGCAAATCATGGCTCTCAACAGAGATATCCTTAATTCTGCAGCTTTCTTACCATTGTATGTTCTAGGGCCTGCCTTTTCATGTTAGGAAGACCTTTGGAACTCTATGTGAATTAAATATCTCAGTTTTTTTTAGTTTCTGTTATCAGCTTTTCCCCATTCTTACTGTTCTTTAGTGATTCTTGGAATCAGTTCCCTAGATGTTTTCAATTGTTTCCTATTAACTATCACACACTTGGGATTATGGCTACTACTCAACCCAATGGGCTTGCTGTCCCTGATGCAACTATCCATCCTGTTGAAACAACTTCAGATGTCCTGGAACTAATGAAAATAGGACATCTAAACAGGGCCGTTTGTCCCACTGCTTTAAATGAAAGAAGCAGCCGGTCACACAGGTTCTAGCTTCTAGTCAATTATGTGCAGTTATATTATTATATCCTTTGATTATCTCATTGGTTTTACAGTAATTACATATGTTTTGTTACAGTATTCTTAGTGTTCATGTTCAAGGAACCGATTTGAAAAGCGAAACTACTTTGCGTGGTTCCCTTCATCTGGTAGATCTTGCTGGAAGTGAGCGTGTTGACCGTGCTGAAGTCGTTGGTGACAGGCTGAAGGAAGCCCAACATATCAATAAATCATTGTCTGCACTTGGGGATGTTATCTTTGCTCTATCACAGAAAAGCTCTCATGTACCATACAGAAACAGCAAGCTTACTCAAGTTCTGCAGAGTTCTTTAGGTGCCAATTCTATCTTCCTGTTTAGATTGTGACAATGTTGTGTTTGTACTCCTGACTTAGACACTAATTATGCAGGTGGACATGCTAAGACACTTATGTTTGTACAGATAAATCCAGATGTTGGATCATACTCAGAGACCTTAAGTACCTTGAAATTTGCTGAAAGGGTTTCTGGGGTGGAGTTAGGTGCAGCAAGGAGCCAAAAAGAGGGCAAAGAAGTTAGAGACTTGATTGAACAGGTAGCAATGTATTCTGGTTCTTTTCTCAGTTTTGCATTTATGGTTGATGACAGTAAACTATAAAATTTTCCTTTCAACTAAAGAAAGCACATGCATTAACCGAAATCCATTTTTTGAACTGAAATATTTGCATGTCAATCACAAAGATATCTCGAACAAAAATTTCAGCCACAAATTATTTATCATGATGCAGAATGACTTTATAAACTAGACTAGTTAGAGGTGGACACACTTCCATTTATCAATTCATCAAGAAAATTATAAAACAACTCAAGAATTTAAGTTGGAAATATTCAAACCATGACACAACTAATATGGAAACCAATGTTTCCATAGCGAACCAAACCTGTGTAAACCAAAACATAATACATACAACATCACAACTCATCAAAAGATATAGATATTTATTATGCTGAAACTGATAGATCTAAATTTTCAGCTCAGTTTGTAAGTTTGTAAGTTTGGTATTTTTGGTTTTCAGTTTTCGATGCCCGCACAAAACTGTAGTTACATTCCCTATGTATATCCAAAACAACTAAATTTCAGAGAGATATTTTTCAATTACAACTTTAGTAGATGTTCAACTGCATTTCCTTCTATCAATTGCAATGCTTGGATATTGAATTACCAAATATCAATGGTTTCTGTGTTTTCTGACAATGAACAATTGAACATGTTGCCACTTGAAGAAAATATGTGTAAAGCTCAGGGTTCAGCAGTCATCCAAGATGACAAACTTATGAAAGCTTCAATTTATTTGATCAGGGAATATCCTCCAACATAATAGTGTATAATTTGTGAAATCTTGAAATTTTCAGGATACGAATTCTATGAGTAGTAATTAACTTCAATTTTAGAAAAAATGCAATCAAGTAACTTTTTGAGTTAAAACAGACCTTTCATATTGGACATTGTTGCATATTGTGTTCCCAAGGTCCATTCATATTGAGAAATAGCTAACAAGGTCACATATAACCCAAGTGGTGGTTTTAATGGAGTTAACCAAGCCATCAATAACAAGATTTTTTATTTGATCTCAGTTACTAATTAAATTTTCAAGCAAATTGATCAAAACCAAGTTCAAGAATGTCCCTCTGATCTATGATTTGGAATTGCAGGTAGCATCACTTAAAGATACAATTGCAAGGAAAGAGGAGGAGATTGAACAACTGAAACAAGTGAAAATTCTCAGATCACAGTCTCCTGATGCAAAAATAGAAAGGCATAGCAAGGGCCTATTGCAGGTAGCATCACTTAAAGATACAATTGCAAGGAAAGAGGAGGAGATTGAACAACGGAAACAAGTGAAAATTCTCAGATCACAGTCTCCTGATGCAAAAATAGAAAGGCATAGCAAGGGCCAGGTAGCATCACTTAAAGATTCAATTGCAAGGAAAGAGGAGGAGATTGAACAACGGAAACAAGTGAAAATTCTCAGATCACAGTCTCCTGATGCAAAA
>JBAMIE010000055.1:7858909-7872176 GCA_037177295.1 Kaempferia parviflora
TCAATTGCAAGGAAAGAGGAGGAGATTGAACAACGGAAACAAGTGAAAATTCTCAGATCACAGTCTCCTGATGGAAAAACAGAAAGGCATAGCAAGGGCCTTTTGAAACACAATTCCTCCCTTCTTGGTGGCAATTCGATCTTAGGTGTTGCGGTACAACTAAAACAAAAAATATTGGTTCGAAAGCCTGTTAACAAAAATAAGACAGCCCAAAATCATGAGAATAACTCAGAGAATGGATATCATTCTGAATCTAGTTCACAGAAGTCTGCAGAAGAAAATAAATACAGGAGACAAGGATTTTCACTTCCAACAGTCCAGAAACTGGTTCGTAGTAGTTCTGCCGATGTAGAGCTTTCAGACATTCATGATGAAGATGCAGAGGAGAGGTTAAGCGACATATCTGACAGTGTACCCTCCTCCATGGTAGCAGATACAGCTGGTTCAACGAACTGTGCTGTAGAGTTCTCCCTCTTTCCTGAACAAAAGAAACCATCAGAAACTCCTAAAGAGAAAGAGTTAATACTTTTAAATCTTCCCTCGTTTACATCCTTCAACGAACTTCTTGTTCACTTGTTATGCTCCTTATGGTTATTGTAGTATCCTTCTGAATATGAATTGACTTTTTGTCAGTTTGTTATAACCATTTAATATGATAAATGCAGGATTAAGATACCAGCAAGAATACCTAAACCACCTCTGAAAACGATTGGACAGGGCACAGTCTCCCAGCCAAAGATAAACGATGCATTGAAACCCTCAAGTAAGTTTAACCTTCAGCCATTGCATCACCTGTGTGGTCAACCTTTTTTGCTGAAGAATTCCCATTCTCTCACTCTCTTGAGTGTTTAAATAATCAGTCTTCTTAATTCTTGGAGTATGTCTAGTATAGTTAGTTAACAAACAATTTCTAAAGAGAATTGGTAGTTGGGCCTACATTCAGAATTAGTTCCATATCATAGCTAACTTTATAAGTTCCTCCAGAAATCTTCTTGCAATTTATGTGCTTATAAACATTTTTCATGTCGTAAAGACTAGTTTTATTTGGGGAAGAAGAAGCTCTAGCATCCTTATTTAAATATAATTTTTTTCTTTCCATTAGTTATGGTTTACTGAAAACTCTTACATTGTCAGACTCAAGAAAAGTCACAAACCATGTTAGAACGCCATCGCCTGCCAGAGCTACGAAACGTTGGCAGTAGCAAACGTGCTCCGGAGAAATTTATAAAGAACTGCCTACAAAATTGAAAATGCATTTACAGAATAGGTGGATGTTGAGTTTAACTTTCTTCTCTGGTTTCACCAAAAAGGGGTACAACCGTGTAAAGTTAGAAAGTGTAGCCTTTGCACTCTTAAGCTGCTGTGAGGTAATCACCACCTTGATGAAATACCATCCTTGCATTTTGAAGCAATAACAATCATTATGCCGATGAAAGTTCTTGGTGACAATGAAGCAGCACCTACTTGCTGATGATCATCAGCTAACCTGAAAATGGATGGGAGTTACCATGCAGAAGTCAGAAGAAGTCAGGGAGTTATATGAATGATCTTATTGTCTACCACAGTGAAATAGAAGATCAAAGCTTTCAAATGGTGTCCATAAAGGTGCAGATAAAGGTGTGTGTTTCAATGATTTTTTTTTTTTCCTTGAATATCTCAATTACATACAAATTTTCTATTTTCTATGATATGAAACTGAATTTGTACTGAACCAGGAGGCAGTGTATAATCTTCGTTTATTCCAGTGGAAGTTTAAGGCCTCTCTTAACACGGCAGTTCACACGCTTAACAAGGGGATGTTGTACATTGTGAATGGTGAAGGGGTAAACTTCAACTGTTTGGAAATGTCCCTCAAATAATCATCACTAATGACATGATTTTGTTAGATTTTGTTGCGCAACTGCATATAACTAATTATGGGTCTGTCTGTATTACTTGTATCATCGAGTAGAGTAACAGTCATTCACAAATGGTAAAACTAATTAGAGATAGAGCCGAGCCAGCACAGACTAAACTAGGCCACACCAAGCACAACATAGGTCTATTCCAACCCTAACCCCGTGAGCGCGACATGATTGGCTCAGGTGTGTATAGGCATGGCTAGGGCCTTGACTGACTTGATAGGTCAGAAATTCAATACTAAATATATATTTTTTAAAAAAAATATGAAATATTTATAATGCTATGTAGGATTTTTCTTTTTAAATGAAGGGTAATTTAGTAAGATTTTGGTTGCTTTAGAATGATTTTAGGTGTAAAAGAGATAATTTCCAAATTTCTGCATTGAAATTTAAAATAAAAATAAAATTGGGTTGTGATAGGCCTGTTTGTCACCGGTTTAGTGGTCGGTGCTGATCTAATTGTCGTCGTAAGTCACACTTGGACTTGGCCTAATCCCGTGCCTAGTTGGGGCACAAATATAGTGTGGTCTACTTTGATTGACACCGTCACAATTTTGTTGCTGGATATTGTTACATTCATTAGTATTGACTCACTTTGTTTGAATTTAAGTTATGAAATAAGTAGTGAATTCATTCACAAATTGAAGATAAAGACGGATGCAAGACAAAGTGTGAAGAGGGAGAAGTAAGTTTACGAGTTGTACCATCGTTGTATTTGATTTGTCAATTTGGGTTCTTGATGAACTCCTTTTTAATAATACGGGACAGTCGTCCCCTTCTTGATGAACTCCTTAATAATACGGGACAGTCGTAAGGGGACGTTAACATGATAGTACTAATTTTGAACTCCTAATTTACTTACTACGTGATCTCTGTATTCATTTTGCTACTACTTTATTAATATTTATCAATAAATTAACGTTTTAAGATTAAAATTTTGATACACAATGAGTGAATCGAGTAAGATAGATAAGGTCAAGCGGGTCAAGAAAACTCATTGATGGGGCTGAACAAGTGAACGGATTGGTTGAGTGGAACCGACCGGACGACTTGACTGACTGAACCTAATAGGCAGAGCAGATCATTAAGCTAAGTGGGCTGGGTGAACTGTGTGCTAAGTGAACTGATTGTCGACGAGCTTGGCGGGTTGTGTTGATTAGACGAACCAAACTAATCGAGGAGAAGAACGAGTTGAGTTGGCTAAGCACGCGAGCAATCTAAGTGGGTTGGGAAATCAAATGGGACAAATCAATCAAGTTGCGACTAGATCAAATTGGTCAAAAAAAAAAAAAATGAATAAAAATAAAATAAAACCTTATTCTTGAAATTTCAGATACCATTATCATGGCGTTTACTATAACAAGATGCATGAACAATACAGATAAATATGGTGCCAACGAAGAGAAAATTTGCTTATGCTCGCAATTATCTTCCCGAGTCTCCAGGAAAGAATTTAATCAAGATATGACAGCAAAGCAACACAAAGAAGGATTACGTTAATAGAAATTTGGTTAATTTCATCAAAGACACTATTTTTACAATGTTGAGTCTTTATAGCCACATCCATTAATTAATCCCAGTCGACGATAGAATTGTTCTTACATGTATAAACGCAAGAGAAAGAAACTGACTGCATAGATAAGTGGAGGGAAAAAGATTACAGCTCCTGGTGATCATCTTTGCAGATGAATTTGCATTTCAGCAAATTACCCTGGAAGAATACTCAAAAGTAACGCATCTGGTAGTAGTCGTCCAAAATGAAACATTCTTAATCACTGGAGTCCCGTTGTCAAACTACACTCTATCAGTTAGAATACTAAGTTGTCCTTTTGGCATGCCACTGGGCAAGAGTATCCCATGGGAAAGCAGGTTCATTAGATTATATGATGCAGGAGAAGTTCCCGATAATTTAAAATGCACATTCAATCACAGGAAACTTGTGCCAAGTGAAAGATCACTTAAATTTGAAAGAATTTGTGAACGAGTCGTGACGATCTGTTGAGCAATCTCTAGCTGTTTGTCTAGTGGCAGCATTTCGTACCTGGAAATGGGAAAAGATTGTACAGCATTTAGAATGGCAAGTAAGAATCACACCAAACCAAATCTACAGTTAATTTGCAGCTCTAAATCAACAATTTTCTCCACTCATTTCTTAAGCAACAGTCCGCTGCCTGGAACACAGCATGTAACATGGGCACTCGACGGTAAATTCCTTCCTAATCCTATTTCCCAATCTCTAAGTTGTGTTGCTAAATAAGGCTCATCAAAATTTTATGTCCTTGTATATATATAACATACAGTTGCTTTCTCAGGGATAAAAGTAGTATTTACTCTTAAAACTTAATCTGATAAGAATAATTGGGTAACAAAATTGCTTTCCTACGTGTTTCAAGGGATTTTGTCCACCTTAATGCTGTTTGTAACTTGAATCGAAATCTGATCTGAAAACAAAAATTATCTATACATTAATCAAATAGATCTATACCTGAAAAATTATAGATTAGCAAGCCATCATCCAAACACACAAAAAAAGGAACTTTGAGCAGGACTAATTTTGATATAAAAAGTATACCTAACATCTTTGCAACAAATTTACTAGTTATTCTCATCATAAGCATTACGAAAAGAATCCTTACTGGGAAAGAAGCTCACAATCCACCATATTATCTGGACCAGGACGATGTGCCTTTCCATTTGAACGGAACTGCCGAAATGATTTTGGATTCAGGCCGCATGTATGGGGAACAACATCTACTAGTTTTCTTTGTAGAGTCTGAAGTCTGCGAAATGTTAGCTCATCCAGTGGTGCAATACAACCAATGCTCCCATCTAGCGTACTGAATAGAAGGGCAAAGCGGTTGGTCTTGTCAGAACCAGGAGTTGTATTGGTTCTATCAGAAGTGGTGGAGAGCATCTGCAGCCTCAAGAATTTTGTCACGTGGGCCCCAGCATGAAATTCAGCTCTAGACAAAAGCTTCTGCCCTTTCCAACTCTCTAATGTTTTTGGAGCATAATAGAATATCTGCAACAGAATATTAAAGCATTGACCAGTTACTCAGGTGCTCGACTGCAAGTATGATCAAACTTCTTCCTAAATTCTAGCAATCTAGTAACATATTGTATTTGCTGAATTAGACATTGGCCAGTTCTGTGAAAATATACAGAAAACACATGCATCAGACGCCTTTGATCAGAGTCATATACCAGTGAACACCCTCATAAGTATGTCTAACCAGCAGAATAATCGTTAAAATTAATTAGGAAACTATCATATACTCGTTCAAATTGCACTTATGTTGAATTACAACCAAAAAAAAAAACTGTGGAAAAAGGGAAGTACCTAGTTAACAATGTTAATCAAGTATCCAGCATACTACCAGCATTAGTTGAGTAACTTACCTGAATATTTTTTTTATCATCTGAAACTACAAGGCTCAATGTACTTCCATCTATCAGAAACTCAGTTGCATAAGAATCAAGAGAAGCAAAATCCTTGGCTAATAAGCTCAATTGGGCACCCTGCTCTTTCCAATTTAGAAAATAGATGCTTTTGTGAATATCTCCCAACAAGATAAAATTTTTGACCTGCAAAATTTATATTTTTCATGAATCACAATGATCATATTTCTGGATTTCTATGTCTGCCCATGCAATAAAAATTAAAAGGGAGATGAAAATCCTGTGAATTTTTAATCAATTCTTCAAAAACAGGTCACAGTTCGAGGAATAACGATAGCAGATAGACATTACAATAATCAGAGATAACAATAACCCAACTTAATTACAGGAAGGTAGCACTAGTAAATGATAGAAGTGCAGAAAACTGAAGGCAGAAGTTTATATGCCTTAAGCAATTTTGGTACAATTTTGTACCAAAATTATGGAACAGAAACAAATGCCTACGAGCTTTCTGGTATAGTTAGGTTCAAGTCTTAAAAGAATACATACTTACAATGTTCAAGCTGACTACATGAAGAGGAGCATCATAGAAAGCGATACCATTTAACTCAGTACCAGTCCACTTGTGCAAGGTGATCTTAGGACCAGATGCAACCAACAAATGACCTTGGAGAGAAGCTATGGCAGACACAGCACCCTTTAACTCTTTCGAGTAAACCTCAGAAACCTGTCAGACAAAAAAATCAGTAAAACTACGAAAAAAAAAAAAATCCAAACCAAGTTCAGCAAGTAAAGCTTTAGTTAGTTAATGAAAATTAACTTTCTATTTTACTGAATAATTACCACATTCTGAGAACTGTCAACATTTTTGACAAAAGCGTATAGTAACATTCTTCCTCTAGCAGCTACATCCTCGCCCTGTACATAAGCTGTCCCGATGGCTAAAAGGGTCTCATTTTCCTTTGTCGTTGTGTTCTACAGAGACAATACCAAAATTGTTAACAAGAAATTTACTTTAATAAAAAAAACCAGACTGAAAATCTCCAGGATGAATGATGTTAGGACAAAACATATTCTTGAACATGTCAAGTTAAATAAACTGCCAAAACTTCTCTGATTTCTTGTTCAACTTACAAATAATGTGACCACTCTAACGGTAAGAGCATTTTCAGAGGTTTGCATCGGAATTTTGGCCCTAGTTTCCCATTGTCCTCCAGATTTCCCAGGTTCTAAAATGCGGATCTCAAACTCATCGATAGTATAGTTTTTTTGAAGATCGTCGGAGTTAACATTATCATTATCATTCATGTGAACAATATCTTGATCAGCAATAGAACAAAGGACTTGATTAAGAGGTCGAACAACCTGCAAAACAAGAGTTGATGCTAACATCATGCAAAGCTAATTATGAGAGCCAAAATAAATGCTTGCCAAAGAGTACCAAAATTATATGAGAACTGCAAGATCTAAATTACATAATGGTGTCAAAGCACTAAACTAGTGAACGAAGAATAGAAATCTTCAAACTATTGTAAACTTTCCAGATTAACATCGGTAGTTATCTAAACTTGACACAGTATGAAAAGCAATAAGAATACAAGCTTTCATTAAAATGACATTTTTTTTTCACTATAAATTTCATGACGCATTTCTTCCAAATTCCAAAGTCTGAACCCTTAAACTAACTGTCTGATTATACTTGGAAGAGAAGGCATTTGACAAGTACGCTGTGAAATACTTCACATAGTTGCGTCAACAAGGAAATTGAAATAAAAAGAAATGTAGTAACTAAACGCTAGAATTGCTATACAAGGAACTATGATATACTTTAGAAAAAAAAAAAAGAGTAAAATTTTCAGAAATTTAAATCCAATACAGAGGATAGCTTACTTGGAAAGATAATATCAGTGGATATAGGTTTCTCTCAGCATAATAGGTGACTTGATGAGGGGTACCCCTCAAAGGAATCTGACAGAATAGCTAATAGCATTAGTTCTTCCAAATACTAAAACGATGTAGAAAGCAAGATGCTTGTGCTAGTTTCACCTTATGAACTGGCCAGTAATTATCATAGTTGCATAAAGATGGTAGCTGGCATATTTTCAAATAACCCTAAGAAGAAAAGGCAATGTGACTTGTTTTTTGTTCTTGTAATCAAATTAACAAAATCAACTTAAAGGAACTTACAAATATCAATTTGCAATTACCTCTGAAGTGACGTATATTAGTCCATGATTGCAATTTACATTGTGCAGAACAGTGAAGGCCACAATGGAGCCATCGCAAAGCTACAGAGATTCAAATGAGGAATCTTAGATAGATCAAAGATAACAATCTTTTGTGTTAGATGATAAACATGAAAAAGGGCATGTTAAAGCTCAACCATCAGTGATATAAAACCATAAATCATAAAGTGATATTCTTTCAATGAACAGATTGTTTTTCTGACTTTACAGTAACCAAGTCACATGACAATACAACGACAGCATCTTCAAAAAAACAAACTAGAAATATTAAGATCAAAATTGGCGACTTTTTATTAGTGATTGACGCAGTTAGTCTAATTTATAAATTCCAGGTATTTTAAATTTTTTTAAAAAGTTGTTTAGATTTATTTTGGGATTTGTTAATTTTTCTTTGGGATAGTCAGGTCATATTTTTACAAAGAATTCGTCTATAAAGGGTTGAGATCCCTTGTATTCAATTACTTGTAACATAATACTTTGATACCAATTGATGTAGCACCGCAAACAACTCACTTCAGTGACTGAAGAACAAAAGTATAATTATTTAAAAGATAATTGATGGTAACCCCTTTTATTTTCTGCAAAAGTCGGGTGAAAAAAAAATCTGCTGTGCACAACGAAAAAGTTGCTTAAAATTTGGGAATACCAAAATTTTCTAAATGAGACCCTATTTGGTGTTATATCAGTGATAGATCATATATCCTCATTAATCCACAGAGCTAAAGAAGATCTACACAAAAATCAATATAATTTCATTCAGCTATTGAGTATTGAGCCATATGATGCTCATATATTAACTGAAACTACAAATTATATCTTAACATAAGCAATACAAAATACAAAGAGCAAAGCTAGAATAGAAGTGGGATGATTAGAGACCATGCCATCAATCACAAATAGGGCCAATTGATTGTAAAAATTAGAAGAACTTTTTTCCCAGAGTGGTCAATCTCACATCTCGGCATAAACTTTTTCCCAACACCATAAACTAAGTTTCTTAAGCCTTGACATTCTTATCATGATTCATAAACCATTTATTAGAAACAAAACAGGTGGACAGAGACAATATGTATCTTAGAATATTTATGGTAATTATCCTGAGGCAGCATTTGAAATATTACAAAGGCAAAACCTCGAGGAATAAAAAAGAAGGAAAGTCAAAGAACAGAACTCCAGCTCACCTGTGGATGAACCCTGATACGTTCCCTACAGACCATAAACCATGCTGGTCTAGATCCAGAAAGGAATAATCCTTGATAACCACCAACATTCTTAAATATTGTAATTCTTGGCCTTGCAACTACATTTGAGGATTCTTCCCTAGTAGCAATGTCAATAGGAACACGGACAAACCTCAAATTACGAAGCCTGGAACCACTTATGCTGCTAGCATCAGACTTCTGAGGAGAAACTGCATCTTCAAATTTTGTTGCACCTTCGAGACCCTCGTACAAATATGCATGATAGCAAAGCATTGTTCCATCACTTAACATTGCGCAAAGAAATGGTCGAGTATATTGCCCAGGCCATCTATGCATAGCTAGCTCAACTATCTTCATATCTCGTGATAGCTCCTTTAAAAAGCCATTAGATTCTTCAGAAACTTTCCCTTTACTACTCTGAAAGCTTGTGGATGGTTCTCGGGCATATTTGTCAAGGAGATGGGTCTTTCCATAGATAAAATTTTCCACAGAAAAAACACACTTGAAGTTTTGTACATCAAAAAATTCAAGTGTGCCACTTTCATAACACACCAGACAATATATATCACCTTGATCATTATATAAACCATCATGTCCATCAATTGCTTCTGCGATTCCAGTAGAAAGCCATGCATCTGTACTTGTCTTGCGAAGCCATGGTTCTGTCCCTTTGTCATGATAGAGCGCACAAGCACATATTGGTTCAGTTGAGCTTGCAAATACAGTTGGAACACTTAAAGTAACAGTGCAAGTGGAAGGGTCTGGAAACAAACAATATTATTAGCAATATAAAGGGATTTTAAAGAGCACAAGATAAAGAAAACAGTTGGTATAAACAACAGGAAAACAAGAGTTGAGTATTAAATGTTTGCAAATATTTTTACATAATTAATATAACAAACTGCATATCAGAGAAGATATAAACAAGTTAAGATCACACACTTCACTCAACAAGGCAATATAGACAAAGAAGATTAAACAAATTTAAGAATAAATCTTTCTGTACAAAATCAATGTGTCAGCTATAGAATGTTGAGAAAGAACAGATTTAGATGCAAACAAACCATGTTAACAAGACATTTTTATTCCACCTACATGTTGGCTCAGATAAGCCATTGGATTTGTACAGAAAAGTAACAGAATAATTTAGCCAGGTGGATTAGTGTGGCACCTGCTATGCTTGAGTTTAATTCAGGCATCTTTTAGCTTTTTGACTACTCGATTTCAGGCGGAATATCAATAAATTATATTTCTCAGTAACAAACTTTAGTTTTTTTTTTCTTCTTTTTTTTCTTTTTGGATGAGGTAACAAGCTAACTCCGCGCTAACTTCGCTGTGACAACCCATAGCCAGTCCCAAGTCTGGATAAAAGAGGAGGGTTGCGTTAGGTTGTCAACTGGCGTCAAACTTTGCCAAAATTCAATAAACGGATCCATTAAACTATTGTGCTAATGCTAGGTTGTTCCCCGTAAGGATGAACTCACTGCACACATTCAAGGGACAATACCGTAGTGCATGTTGTTTGCAGATGATATTGTTTTGGTAGATAAAACACGTGAAGGAGTAAATGTTAAACTAGAATCATGGAGGGAGACACTAGAAGAGAAAGGTTTTAGGCTTAGTAGAATAAAAACCGAATATATGGAATTTAAGTTTAGTAATATTAGATGTAATGAGACAATTGTTAAAATAGGAGATGACGAGTTGCCCGAAACTGAGAGTTTTAAATATTTAGGATTATTTTTGCAAAATGATGGAGGGATTGAGAGAGATGTCTTACATAGAATACAAGTAGGATGGTTAAAATAGAGAAAAGCGTCGGGTGTTTTATGTGATCGTAAAGTACCTCTAAAACTTAAAGGAAAATTTTATAAAACTGCAGTTAGACCTGCTATGTTATATGGAGCTGAATGTTGGGCTATGACTCGAGCACATGAGCAGAAGATGAGAGTTGCAGAGATGAGGATGTTAAGGTGGATGTGTGGACATACGAGGATGGACAGAATAAGAAATGAGAGCATTAGAGAGAAAGTCGGAGTTGCATCGATTGAGGGAAAACTCCGAGAGACACGTTTAAGATGGTACGGACATGTACGTAGACGACCAATAAATGCTCTAGTTAGGCGATGTGAAACTATGACAAACACGCATATCAAACGAGGAAGAGGAAGACCAAAAAAGACTTGGTTAGCAACAATAAAACAAGATAAAATTTATTTAAATATAAATGATGATATAGTAGGAGATAGAGCTCAATGGCGTAAAATGATCCATATAGCCGACCCCATCTAGTGGGATAAAGATTGGTTGTTGTTGTTGTATTGTATCTCATTCTGTGGTAAAAGACGAATAGGTTCTTCCTTAGCACCCCAGTCAATATATCACAGGGTCAATATGGAAGAGGTAAATCACAAGTGGCTACTAGCCATAAGTGTAAATGGTCAACCTAGGGTTGGCAATGGGGCAGGGACAGGGTGAGTTTGCCATCCCATCCTCGAACCCGAATTCTAGATCCGTCCCCATCCTCGCCCCTATACCCGGTTTTATATAATCGGAGAATCCCTGCCCCGATCCCCGCGAAGATTAAATCCCCATACCCGCCTCAAAATTGGGGATGGGGCGGGGAATCCCCATCCCCGACCCCGTGGGGATTAAATCCCCATACTCGCTCGCATACTTATCCCATATAAGATTTGTGGACACGATTTAAGATTTGTGATTTGATTTCTAAATATAAACCTACGTTATTATTATTATTATTATTGAGGCTATCAGGGCGGGTTCGGGGATGGGGATAACATTCTCATACCTGTCCCAAATTTGCCGCGGGAATTTTTTCAAATCCTCGAACCCGAACTCGAACCCGATAATATATCCCGAACCCACACCATTTCAGGTTTTTCCTGTGGGGCCCCGAACTCGAGGGGAAAATTATCATCCCTATGGTCAAGACATGGAGGAGGTATATACTCAGATGCATCGAGATTCGACCTCTAAATTTTATATAATAAATTTTTATGTCTTAATCATCGTACCGCTCCGAGAGGACTGTATCTCATTCTGACAGTGTTTTAAGTGTTATTGACTTGAAAATAAATCGTGCTGCCACGTGAGATACTACTTACAATCTGATTAGTTCATTTCTCACTCAGCGCCATCTTAGTTTCTTGAGCCGGTCCGGCGTTGTCAACTGTTATCAACTGTCATCAACGATGGTCTTCGTCTTCTTCCTCACATGCGATCCAACTGCCAATCTATGTGGGCGATTTGGTGTTACTGATTAAATCAATCCCTTTTCATTCGCTCCTTCCATCAGGTTAAGAGGATTTGGGAAAACAAAAAGGTATATCTAGCAAAGGCATGAAATATTTATATTAAAATTTTAGTATATAAAAAATTTCGGTACGGTGCGGTATAAAGTTAATCGTTCGGTATTCAGTGTAACGATCTCAAAATTTAGTATAAACGGTATATAATTAATATCAAATCAAAAATTGGTATACTGAAATTTTAGTGCACTGAAAATTGATATACTGAAGCCTCAGAGAACAACTCTGTTCGACTAAAAATCAAAGCGGATACTATGCTTGTTCAAAAATGATCCTGACACTAGATTTTTTCGAATCTCTAGAATATACAATATATTATTGAGAGTCAACCTTTGCCCGAGGTTAGCTTCAACACCATTTTTCCTTGATCCATGATGTTCGAGGTTGCTAAGTTCCCATGAACAATTTCTCTCCATCTTTGATATCTTCAAAGTTATGGAGCAATTCCTTGTTGTAGTAGGCATTTTTGGAGCAATTTAGGTGCCCTATGTTTTGATGTTTGGGCAAAGGTTTAAGTTAGGTTTATTGTTGTATCTAATATGTATGATTGAGTGTGCAGGAGATTAGTATAGCAGAAGAAGTCCAAGTGTGATCTTGGCAAAGGAGGATAAGTCCAAGTGGAGGCTTGGCTGTGTAAATCCAAGGAGGAGCCTTGGCAGCGTAAGCCCAAGTAGGACTTGGCATTGGAAGTCCCGACAACAAGGACCGAGGCCGATGGAAGCATCTAGAAGGCAAGGCGCGAAGGATGAAGAGGCATCCGAGGGACGCAAGGCTGATGGAAGATGGCTAGAAGGCTAGGTTGGGTTAGTCGGGTGAGAATGAGTATTGTGTGCACTGTACCAGTCGCTTGGTATTGTGACCAGGCGACTGATAGGTGAAAATTAGAGCGAACATAAAGATTGGTCGAGTGACCAACCTGTGACCAGGAACCTGAACCAGGCGCCTAGTCCATGACTAGGCGATTGGTCTACTCTATTGGAATATCTAGATTGATCAATAAGTGAGTTTTAGGGTTATTTGGTCTACAAGTTATTGCAAGGAGATATGATAACAACGAAAGTAATTCAAGGTAAGAGACGTGTCTTGTGTGCGGGTTTCATTGTATCGAATGATTGATATATAAGATTTATGGTTAAATCCCAACTCTCCAACCTTAGATTTGTAGGAACCTACATGTATTCTAACACCCT
>JBAMIE010000055.1:7872276-7882815 GCA_037177295.1 Kaempferia parviflora
TAAAACTTAAAGGAAAATTTTACAAAACCACAGTTATGTTATATGGAGTTGAGGCGATGACTCGAGCACATGAGCAGAAGATGAGAGTTGTAGAGATGAGGATGTTAAGGTGGATGTGTGAACATACAAGGATGTATAGAATAAGAAATGAGAGCATTAGAGAGATTCGGAGTTGCATCAATTGAGAGAAAACTCCAAGAGACACGTTTAAGATGTTACGGACATGTACTTAGACGACCAATAAATGCTGCAGTTAGGCGATGTGAAACTGACAAATACGCATATCAAACGAGGAATAGGAAGACCAAAAATGACTTAGTTAGCAACAATAAAATAAGATAAAATTTATAAGTATAAATGATTATATAGTATGAGATAAAGCTCAATGGCGTAAAAGGATTCATATAGCTGACCCCACCTAGTGTAATAAGACTCGGTTGTTGTTGTTGTATAAGGTAACAAGCTTAGTTTTTTTTTGACGATACTGCATGTTAATATAGATCAGCTATTCATGCTCCACAGCGAAAGGATGTCAACTGATCCAGGACAGATGAATGCCAGATAATATCAAGCAGTCACTTGAGGTAGAGTTTTAAGTTTTTCAAACATTGCATGTATAAATCCCATATCACTTCTCAACCCTTCCAGATTCATTTTGGATTATATCTCACACTTGTTCTCAATGAGTCTCTAAAGATTTCTATTGGTTTTTGCTGAGTTAAATTAAAGTTTATCTTACCATACAAACCCTTGGGGTTTGAGGGTACTCAATTTCAATGGCTGAGATGTAGCCACAAGCACTTGCTAACATAAACATAGATGCCTACAAAAGATGGACAGTAAAATTAGATGTATGACAACGGCAGAAATCCATGATAATGGAAGATGAATTTGTAATCATGCAGTGAGATATTTTAGGCACTAAGTTTTGGTTAGTCCCACATTTTCTAATATATTTTCGGGCTTGAAGGCTATATCTTCATGTGTTGCAACCTCATTATGATTGATACAAATTTAAACCTTAGTCATAACCCTCTTCTCTTATTATGTCTAAGTTTTCCTGATTTCTACACACACACACCCCCCACCCCCCCAAATTGGTGTCGTAGTCTTATTTAACACAACCACATTATTTGACACAAACCCAGTGGCTTGAAATTTCCAGATGCCTCTCTTAGATAATTTAGTCGATCAAGTAACAGTTGACTAGAATTCAAAAGTTGCAACACAAGTTTACAACTACAGTATCTGGCAGAAACTGCATTACGAAATATTTTATTTTGCAGAATGGCAAGTTTTTTTTTTCAATTTATTGCATAAATCAAACAGGCTTCCCTAGGACTGATTTGATGTTCCATCTTTGGCCCAATAAAAATATCTTACTCAATGCTTTAACCTTAGTTCCAGCTTCGAAGGTTTTACTCCATGAATGAGAAATGGAAACATGAATATCCTATATTGACTGTGTTGGTTATGCACAGCTGACACAAATAGAAAAGATGCTAAAAATGGCTAGTATAATTGAATGAGAGCATCATTTGGACATTAGAAGTCTCTAAAGAAACAGCATTTGAACTTTGTGAGCACGTATAAACAGTACCTCCAATGAGTAGTTGAATACTTCCATCAGACATTTTCAGCAATACATAAGGATCGGCGATAGACACAGATACTACCACGGGTGCCTCTGAATTGGAAGATAAATCGGAGTTGTGCACTCCAAATGGCACCTCTTGGGTCATATAAGAACCATCAAGAATACGAGCACCTCGTGCATAAATCTGTATAACACGACGCCTGGAGAACAAACTATTAGTTTCCAACGTGTGTGTTCTTAGCAAGATTTTCCATACACTAGTATCTCAGAAGGCAAAAAAAAAAGTTGGTAAGTCAACAAAAAATCATTTAATAGCCACGAACTTTGATTCAATCAAATCAAGAATCATTTCATAGATATCATATCTTCGATGAATCCAAGGAATTACAAATCTTGTATAAGACCATCATTAATTGAATTGTAATGGCTTATTATATTAATCCAGATCCTGACAAAATCTAAACATTAAAACAAAGCATAGCAAGCAATTAATAGATATCACATTGCTTGTGCTGCATCAAGTTGCTTACATGATAAAGTTAAATTCCAAAATTGATGTTTAATACTCCACTTTTCCCCTAAACCTCTCCCAACTTGCTGGATCCATTTGTGCATGAGCTCTATGCCTTCAGAACCAATCCATCCATCACCCCGCACCACTTAATTCACTTTCTGCTGTTTCCTCCATCTTTTGACCCATCATTTGTGAATTGTGGCCTATTTGCCCCACTGCAAGATTCCTAAACAGCAATTTTTTCGCTAACACTTTAGGAAAAGATTCCTCACAATCTCAACACTACAACAGCCACACTACTTTGATCCATAATTCCCAACACTCCCTGCACTATCACTGCTCTTCGACGACTCCACAAACACCTTCAACTCCACTCACAACCGTATAATGCACTAACAACTCTCTAACTCCATACCATCTCCCACTCACTCCAACCACGACCAGCACCAAATGCCTCACCTTCCCCCTGCCCACCAGCCATTGTGCACTTGCTTGAGACCACCTGCACACTCCCGTGAGCCTTTCTTGCTAGCTACTACAAGCTACACTAATCACAAGTGACACTAGCTGCAAAACATACACTCACTGCCTCAAGCACCATGAGTCCAACATAATCAGTACACTAAGTGCGTCCTTGGATCTGAGAATCAAGATTGAGACCAAAGGACACTGCCACCTCTTCTTCTTGCTTACATATTCTTCATGCTCTAGCATTGCCGACCACCTCCTAAAAACATCCAATGTTACAGATGGGAACATGGTAAAAGAATCAGAACATAGTAATTTTCTGAATCTTGTGCAAGATTTAAGATTCATTACAAAGTCAAATAGAACAAACTAGGATATAATATAATGCTGACTGTCTAAGGTGCAAAATGAATGCAAGACACAATAACAAACCGTCCCGTACGCAATTAATCAAGACTAACTTCTGATAATTTTGATAGGCGAATAGACTCACATTATTCTGGTAAAACTGCTATAGCAAGAATTTTAAGGAGTACCAGCCAACTTCATAAAACAGTAAAGGGGTTCCAATAATTAGTAGACGGACAGACATCCAGACATTCAAGATACCAACTCTATTTAAAACAAAAACAACCTCAAGTATGCAGAACCACCAGGCTAATAAGAGACAGTAACTGAAACATAATTACCTAATTCAACAGATAGAAATTTGAACTAATGAATGACAATTCAAAATTTGAAACATAAAAGAAAATTGCATTTAAATTTGATAGTTTTGATTTGCTTACACAGCACTACTGTATTGTTCTTGTCATGAGATTTGTGTGATCGCTTCAACTACTCTCCTACTAACGACGATGTGGAAAACCAATCTAGGCAGATTATTGCAGATTTGGTGCAGATTTATTGCACAGATTATTATAGATTTGATTATTACATATTTGATTTGATATTGTATAATTAAGAAGATTTGATTTGATAATAGTTGTATTTGATTAGGAGATATTATGTGGTTTCAATTCCTTAAATAGGAGTATATAATTTGTATATAAAAGGAGGTAAGGTTATTGAAATAAATGTGAAATTTTCCGAAAAAAAAACCACATTGTATCAGAGCAAGTTTGATTCTGCTGCCCAGCCGCCTCTAGGGTTTCTGTCTTCAATAGGCATCGGCGATTTTGATCTTCGAGCTTGATAACTTTCGGCCAAAATGTCTCTGCCACCTCTATCTACTTTCTAAGACTGCAGCCAATCATGTCGGACTTCAAGTAGATGCGACGAAATCTTCCATAGTCAACTCTGCTCTAAATCACCCCATGATGATGCACTTCCGAATTCAACCAGAAACTATCTCTGGCTCAATTACCAATTACAAATTGAATGGCCACAATTGTCCACAAGTCATGATGTTTCATTAGCGGACGAGGAAAAGATGATTATCTCATAGGTATTCCAGAACCAGAAATAGGTAGTCCAGAGTATCGAGTCTAGAGGGTCAAAAACAACCTTGTTATGTCATGGCTAATCAACTCTATGAATGTAGAAATCGGTGAAAATTTTCTATTGTTCACGACTGCCCAGATATATGGGAGGCAATTCATGATGCTTTCTCTGGCCAAGATATCATTGCTGAATTATTTCATGTTGAAAGCACTCCCCAAGACTTCAAGCAAGGTGATCATTCAATAACTACCTATTTCACAACTCTCAATCGCTATTGGCAATAGGTGGATCTCTTTGAAACCCATAACTAGACTGAAGACCAAACATACTTCAAGAGATTTGTGAAGACCAAAAGTGTTTTAAGTTTATGATGGGACTTGATAAATCTCTGAATGCAGTAACGGACAGAATCCTCAGCACAAAATCACTGTCAAGTCTTCGGAAAGCATTTTCAGAAGTCCGAAGGGAAAAAAGCCGTAGGTAGGTAATGTTGGAACAGCCAAACCCCAAAATTCAACCTCTCAAGTCAACTGAAACACGTGCTCTAGTTGCCCGGAATCCCGAATGACAATCAGTCGAAGAAGGGATGCCCATGGTGTGACTACTATCGAAAGCAAGGACACACTAAAGACACGTGTTGAAAGCTTCATGGAAAACCGGTGGATTGGAAGCCCTCTCGGGACCGCAAAGCAAAGGGAAATGTTGTAGTCACACCCGCGACACAATATGACAACTATGTTCCTTTCTTTAAGGAACAACTTGATATTCTCCAACAGCTCATTCAGAAGGAAAACATATCGTCTCCCTCATCAATGCACACATCTACCCACTTCCCTTGGATTGTAGATTCTAGAGCTTCATAGCACATGACAACACATTATAGATCACTTTTCTCCACTTTTTCACTGTGACAAACCCCAATCAGTGCATATAGAAAATGGGACACGTGCTAAAATAGTTGGGACGAGAACCGTTCATCTCTCATGCACACTAGCTCTACATTATGTGATATTTGTTCCTGATCTTGATTGTAATCTTGTATTTATTAGTAGATTAAATAAAGATCTCATCTGCGAGACTAAATTCCTTTCTAACTCTTTACGTGTTTTAGGATTTGAGCACTAGGAAGACAATTGGAAGTGCTGAGTTTCGTGAAGGTCTTTACTTCCTTAATGCCTATCTATCTTCAAGCCATTTAGTTAGTCACAAATGTCAGTTGGTAATAGTAGTCAGTCCAATAAAGAAAGTGATATTATGATGTGAGACTTTTAACTTGGTCATCCCAATTTTTCATATTTTAAGGTACTTGTTTCCCTCACCCTTTATTAATAAAAATCCGAATTTGTTTCAGTGCGAAGTTTGTCAAATTGCAAAACATACTTGAGACACTTACTCCCCCAAATAAAATAAGCCTACACATCCTTTTTCTCTCATCCATTGTAACATTTGGGGACCATTTCATACTCCAAGTCTCATAGGCTCAAGGTAGTTCCTACTATTGGTTGATGACCAACATTCCTAATGAAAGATAAATTAGAAGCCAACCACATCTTCCAAAACTTCCATGTCATGGTCAAAAATCAATTCAAAAGTGATACTCAAATACTTAATACCGACAATGCCAAAGCTCATGTGTTGACACACCACAACAAAATGGTGTGGCAGGATGAAAAAATAGCCACATTCTTAAGGTAGCTCGATCCCTACTATTTTAAGCTAATGCCCCAACCACATTTTGTGGAGAAGCAATCCTCACTGCTATATACCTCATAAATCGCTTGCCCTCTTGAGTTCTCAAAAATCGCACTCCATTGTAGACGCTACAAAAATTGTTTCCCCAATCTCACCCTATCCCCGACCTTCCTCATTTTTGTGCATATTCACTCTCAATACCGAGGCAAGTTTGATCCTAGGCTCATAAATGTATCTTTCCTGGTTATTTCTCTAACAAAAAAGGATACAAAAGTTATTCACCCGTCACCAAAAAGTTCCACAACACTAATGGATGTTACATTTTTTGAGACTATCCCTTACTATTCTAATACTACAATCAGGGGGAGAACAATACTAGTGAATTGCAGTATTGGAAGTGGACATTCTTGGGCCATCATTAGCCTTCCCCAAAATCTGATGATCCACCATCTCCAAATCTTGATAATCACCCTCCTCATTCTCATACTCTACAGGTATATGAAAGAAGGAAACATTAAGTGTCAGTACTATCTCAACACTGCCAAGAAAATCTTCAAGCCAAGTTGAACCTGAATAACAACAGGAGACAACAAATTCTAAGTCCACAACTGGATTTTACATGAAATCTCCCAATTGCACACAAAAAAAGGTATAAGATTGTGCACTCAACACACTTCATAGTTGCATTTCCTACATGAAGCTATCGCCACCATGCCATGCATTTGTGACCTCTTTAGACGGAATAAGTATTCCTAACTCTATGGATGAAGCTCTCAAAATTCTTGAATGGAAGAAGGCGACTCTCGAGGAATATAATGAAGTAGAAAAGAATTAGACGTGGATGGTAACAAAGCTACCAAGAGAATTATAGGGGGTAGGTGGTTGCTCTTAGTTAAACGAAATGCAAATGGGAGCATCAATCAGTACAAAGCACGCCTAGTGGCGAAAGGATATACTCAATCATATGGAATTGATTATTAGGAGACCTTTGCGCTAGTGGCTAAACTCAACAGAGTTTGTGTTCTACTGTCCATTGTTGCCGATTGGAGTGGCCATTGTATCATCTCGATGTTAAAAATATCTTCCTTAATGGAGACTTGATTGAAGAAGTATATATGGACATCCCAGCAGACTTTGAGACAAGTGATACAAAAGGAAAAGTATGCAAACTCAGAAAGACATTGTATGGGCTGAAAGCGTCACCGAGGGAATAGTTTGACAAATTTACAAGTCTTAAAGAATGATTGATACTCTCGGTCACAAGAGGATCACACTTTGTTCACTAAGTACTTCCCAGATGGGAAAATCACAGTTTTGATTGTGTATATTGATAACATTGTCCTTCCAGGAAATCATGATGACGAAATTAGAAGACTTAAGTCTCTCATGTCCAAAGAATTTGAAATCAAAGACTTGGGGCACTTAAAGTATTTGTTGAGAATGAAAGTGGCACAAAGCAACAAAGGCATATCAGTTTCTCAACGCAAATACGTACTTGATTTGTTGCATGAAACTAGAATGTGGGTGTAAGCCTGCTGAAACTCCCATGGATCCCAATACTAGACTTAACGGTTGACAAGGGACAATACAAACTGTAAGTGGGTAAGCTGATCTACCTAACTCCTACACATCTGGACATAAGTTTTCAGTGAATCAGGTGAGTAAGTTTCTAAGTAATCCATCTATAGATCACATGGAGGCAGTGAATCATATATTGAGATACCTGAAGAAAGATCCAAGAGTATATACTAATGTTGATTGGGGAAGGTCTCCAAATGAAAGAAGGTCTACATCAGAATATTGCTCTTTTATCTAGGGAAACCTAGTAGCATGGCAAAGCAAGAAGCAAACTGTGGTCGCTAGAAGTAGCGCAGAAGCTGAGTTTCAAGCACTAGCCTCAAGTATTTACGAGGGGATATGGCTAAAGCGGCTGTTAAATGATTTTAAAGTTGAGACATTAGGCCCTACTCAAGTCTTATGCGACAACTAGCCAACTATCATAATTGCCAAGAATCCTGTCTACCATGATCATACCAAACATGTGAAGATTGGTTAACATTTCATCAGCGAAAAAATGGAAGATAAGTCAATCACCCTCAGCTACATTCCATCAAAGCATCAAGTAGACATCTTTACCAAGGCCTTGTTTAGACCTAACCTAAATGGGATGAACACGATCCTCGGTTGGAAAATATCTACCGCCTAGATTAAGCAGTGTGGAGAACCAATCTAGGCAGATTATTACAGATTTGATGTTTATTACAGATTTGATTTGATTTTGTATAATTAGGAAGATTTGATTTGATAATAATTGTAATTGATTGGGAGATATTATGTGATTTCAATTCCTTAAATAGGAGTATGTAATTTGTATATAAAAGGAGGCAAGGTTATTGAAGTTTTCTGGAGAAAAACCACAAATGACACTTAGCACACTTCAACCAAACCCTGCTAAGTTGCATGATGAATATGACATTGTAGGATAACTCTCGAGGTTGAATTACATTGGGCAGATAATAGGAAGGAGAGAGGAAGAGAAAGAAACACCAAAATGACGACTGTTTAAAGATCCATGTGCAATTTTAGGATAATTTCCTCTCCCCCACCCCTCTTCTCTTATTTTCCACTCAAGCAAACCAAGCATTTAAAACTGGGCTTGAAACATGAAATTGTGTCCTAAAATTAATTTATTTAGACAAGTTGACCATCAAAGTCTTGATCCTGGAACCAATTGTGGCTATAGATAGGAACAGCTCTGTATTGATGCCAACAAACACCAGCACACAATACAAGCCAGCTTATATACAGTGGAGAGGGAGCATCAGAAGAAAGCAAAGAGAGAGGAAGAACAGGAAGGGTAAGAATATGGCGAGAGGACACCAAATGGTATAATTTGTCGTGACCGTACTGCTAGCATTAGGTTCATTAAAGAAGCTCGGCCCCCGCCCAAATCAAAATCGCTACTAGAGAATTGCTGACCACAAAAAAGGATACAACAAACATGGGGTGGAATTCATCCATGATCTACATCTCAGCATGGGAGGCCCCGTTTCATATAGGTGTAAAGCATGAATTTGGCTACTAACATGATAACATTACAAGGCATCAGTAAAATAAATTAAACTAAGCATATAGACATAAATATTTAAATAATTTACATGAAAAAGGAGACCTCACCTTCCAAACAAATTCCCTGCAGCGATTGTGCTTCCTTGAACATAATAATCCACACTTTCAGTGACTTCACCCAGATCATCTGCTGTCTCAAGAACCTAGAGAAAAAGACAAACACGTAAGTTCAGATGTGAAAATTATTCAAATTAATAGTCCTACACTGTTATCATGGAATAAATGATGTACATTCTAAGTTGAAAGTGTAATGATTCAAGAAATGTCAAGGGCCACTGCCTCAAGAAAAACATATAATTATGATTTATCCAATACTCTAGTCACCTCAAGGTGTCTAAAGAACATAAATTCATTATGGCTGTTACAAATCCAATGGTAAAACCATGTAACATCTGTACAGCTCCAATGGTGAGTTTTCTACAAGTTAGAGCATACCCTTAATAGTTAGTAAGCCCATTTTTGTCTGTTCAAAAAGTCTTTAGGTAAATCAATTCTAAAAAAGCATCGAATCAAAAAGGAAAAGAAAAAAAAAAGGACCATATAAATACCAGGTGATGAGGATGAGAGATTAGAAGCAGTCAAATAAAAACCCCTCTTAGTGAAAGCCTAGGTTTATAACCACCCAGAATTATGATCCAGTCAAAAATATATTAAACTCTTTAAATAATCAAAGTGTATAGACATGAATTAGGAAGAAACATGCAGAAATGGTTAGCCCAAGCTAGACTCTTGTTTGTGTTCATCCATTGACACATGAAATCAGCTCCATTAAAGTCGGACATAATTGTGAGTCCGCCACTGACAATGCTCATTATGTTGTTAGTAGGGGTTACAGAATAAAGGAGTCATCTTTCCCACTAACGTAGCATCACTGAAGGAGGACAGAGGACATGCATGTGTAGAATTAGAGTTCTGGCAATCTCAATAAAACTAAACAAGTGACACAATTACTCCCTAGTAATATCACCACGCAGACACTTGGAGAGAGGTGTTATTGAGTCTATAAAATTTTAACTTTCAATTAATGAAATGTTCCATTTTTCTTTGTGCAACGTTTCTTTCACTATGTGAGATAGATAGTCAGTTTCATTATGTTTTGGGACTTTGATTCTGATGTTGCATCACCTGTATGAGCAAATTAACTCTATCAACAATTACAGAAAGTTATATGACGTTATATGTAGCCAAGGTACTTTTGGTGTCAACTGATCTACCCTCCTTAGTTTCAAAATCATCTAGATACTCCCTATTTTGAAAGGCATGGCAAGTGAGTTAACAAAATAAGAAAATACATACTTCTTTACATTGATATGACTATCTTTCAAAAGTTTTCATGCATGGAGAGAATTATTTTCTAACTTAAACTTGCTCAACTATTTCAATTAGTCAAATGAGAATAAAAGAGGAGCTCAAGTGAATCATAAGGGACTGGAGGGGTCCATAAAACCTCCAAACAACCAGCAACATGTAATTAATTATGACAGTTAAACATGTTTTATTAGGCAAATTACATTGACTAGGTTAAGTATGAAACCTGCCTCAGAAGGCCATATTCAGACAGAATAAACAATACTATCCTATTTAGAAATGGATACTTGTGACACAATACTGAAGTCATCAGTGTGATTTCTTAATTCATGCCCAAATGTTCAATCACATTTGCAAAGAGCATGAAAATTCAACAGCCCGCAAAATA
>JBAMIE010000055.1:7891698-7903131 GCA_037177295.1 Kaempferia parviflora
CATTTGCACTTATGGCTAGTAGTCACCCGTGGTTTACCTCCTCCGTGTTGGCTCTGGGACGGGTCGGCGGGGGCGCTAGGGGCGAGCGATTCGCCTTTTTTGCCACTAAATGGTTAACAATTCAATGCAGTTCAAATAAGATTTAACCGGAAGCTTGAATTGACCCTAGTGCAAGCCCAAAACCAACCCTCCTGTCAGTAATTAGAGTTCACCATAATCCTAGCAACTAGTGACCCCAGTCCAAATCATCTAAACACAAATTAAATCTATTCCAAGTCTTATTCTGATTTCCAAGTTGTTGTCGTGTGACCTAGAGATCACGGGTTCAGAAACCTCTTGCAAAAAAAAAAAAAAAAAAAGATAAGGATGCGAACAATAGACCCTTCCCCAAAACCCACATTGGCAAGAGCTTCATGCACCGGGCTGCACTTTTATTCTGATTTCAAAGAAATTACTCAGTGAAACAAGCAATTTTAGTTAACTAAGGATTGAGATATAACAAAACTGTACAATGTATAACTACAAACTTATAGATATGGAACTATAAATTAATATTATAATTGGTAATTGTATACTTTAACATTTCTTTGCAATAGAAATTCAATTTACCATATAAACATTTCTCGTTTTAATAACTAAATAGGATGAGTGTGATATACCCAGGGCATAATGAACCGAAATTTAAATAAATTGATTTCATTAAACATGGGTATATGATTCTATTTAGTTAACGCTTAATGAGACTTAGATGAGTGCAATAGATTGCTACTCAAGTTCTTTGGGTGTGTATTGGTCAATAGACTTGAGATAAGCTCCATTTGCACATAAAATAAGGCTCAATCGGCCAAATGATAGTGAACTAAAATACTTAACTGAACTAACTGGTTCGATAAACACAAATTAAAAGGGTTACTTGGTGTCTTTAACAGAAGTTGATAAGTATCAGTATCAAATGTTTTATTGTGGGAGGTAATTAGACTCCACAATCCCAATAAAGATCAGCTCTCATGATTAGATTGTGGTCCTCAGCGATTGGTCTACTTCCCTTCAACCTTCATCATTCATTGAGGGGTGTGATGAAGCAACATTTGTATGGTCCTTGGTGATTGGTCTACTTCTCTTCAACGTTGCATTAATGCTTAATTTGTGTTCTTGCTTCGATACCCCTGAGCAACATCGATGCCTTGATTTGAGGCTGGTGATATAGTGATGAAGTGTTGCATAATGCTTTGTGTAAGTACTTAGTGTGTTGCATTAATACAGTGAGATATAGCCATCTGTGTATGAGTTGTCGTGTGCACATTCAGTTGGTGTGTTGTATTTGTGTGTGTTAACTTTTCTGTTAGTTGATTACATATTTTGCTTACATTTCCCATGTTACTTTGTTCTTCCTACCATTTTATTGGCTAACAAATCCTTCTTTTCCCTAGTTACAAGAATTGTCTTTTCATTGAGCTTATGGTCAAATGGAGACATGACAAGAAGAGAGTGTTTTTGAAAATAGAGTCTTCATTGCTTAATTCAATCTAGAATCCTTGTATGTCGCCAAAATAAAGATTACCACCAGTTAGGGTGTTGCTTGTTCAACTGAGATGTTATTGTGGATTAAAAGAGAATACATGGACTTCTTTTGACCAATAGTAGACTAAGCATTACGCACACAAATAAAATCTAACTCATATGCAATTGAGGGCCCAACTAAATATGACAAATTAGACGACAACATGATTTTTCTGAAAAATATATCAACAATCTATTGAGTTAGGAATATAATAATTAATAATTACATTAAAAAGAAAACTCATGATTTATGAACCCTTGTGGTCTAATCCTAGCAAAGCAAGCTTGACTGCATAAAGACAAGAGAATGCATTTTTTCTTATAGTATTGTTCATAAATACGTGGTCAGATTGCAAATGCAATAACAACTACCAGTCTTATCCCACTAGATGGGATCGGCTAGATTGCAAATGCAAGCCAAACCCAATAAAAAAAGTAAGTTCAACAATTTCCCCTCGACTTTACATAGACCACCCTAATGAACTGTAAAGGTAGACTAAATACAAATCAATGTTGAATAAACAACATTGAGCCTATGTTTCCTGTCGGAAAAGAAAGTAGGAGTGAAACGAGTCAAGAGAAATGAAGGTGGGACTCACTTCTCTTTGTTTCCTAGGAAGGCTAAAGGTGAACGAAGAGACACCACAAGAAAATTTATCACAATTTTCTGCCAAAACTCTTAAACCAAAATCATGTAGAAAGGGCTAGTTGCAATATATATATAAGAAGTTGTTAGCCTGCACACCCGACCGTGCGCGACTCTGTGGGCAACTGAGTGAGTCAGTTGTTAACTGACTTCCAGGTGTGTGTGTGTGTGTGTTTCACATTTCCTTTCCCTCCAAGGAAAAATGGGGAAGAATTTTGCCTAATTTCAATCCTTCCAATGAAACACAAAGGAGGGAATAATTTCTTCCACCTCTCCCTACTACGTATCCAGACTTGTCTTCTTTCTCTGATTTTTCTCTTCCTTGTAGGATAAAATGCATATAAACTACTAAATTGCAAATTAGATTTTACTTAAGATCAGTATGGTACAAGTTAATAAACAAAAATATGCATGTAAAGTTAGGGTGGGTACTTTCAGAGTCAAAAAGTGCCCCTAGATGGGAATAGCACAATAAAATAAAACTATCACAAGAAACTATGTTCACGCATTATTAAGTAAATAATGATAAGTAGCAAAATATTTTCAAAGGTATCTTCAAAATAGTACCTCGTCTTTCATATTTGCAGAAGACAGACTCGATGTTCCACTACTATATTGAACAAGAAGGCTGTCTCCCAAACGACTAGCGAGGAAAAAGAAGGAACTGCCTATTTTTGTGATGCCCTTGTCAGAAACAAAATGAGTCAGCAAAATTAAGCTATAAAAATGAGACAAAACTTCAAATTTATCTTAGCATAAAACTAAAAACAGAAACAAATGAAACCTACCGAGGTCAAAACTGAAGCCTTCGATCTCATAAGTTCAAGTCTCTGAACAACCCTGAAAGGAAGAAAGTTTAGCGGGCTTAGGGACGCTAATGTGTTAATTGATGAGAATGTAATTAGATAAATTGGAAAACTGAATTCTAAAGAAAAACTAGAGAAACAAAAAGATTTAATACAGGCATACAAAAATTGAAAATATGAATGCAATGGAATAGTTAAATAAGGATGCACATGGAATCCTTAGACGAGTTTTAGATAAATTTTATCATTCAACAAGAAATCAGTATTAATGAAGATATCATTAATGATACAAAAATAATGGATGAAGAAAATAGAGAAACCTTTAGAAGTCTTCTAAGCCCCATTGCCCTATGAGCTAAAAGAAAGCTTTATACGATTGAGGTAAGACATATCAAGTCATCCTTTATGGATTGAAGTCTTCAAGTGTTAGGGAGTAACAGAAAAAAAGTTAATATAGTAGACAATGTTAATCCCTCAAGAACTTTGATGTTTGACAAATTTGGTTAAAGTGAATTAAGTATGTAGTTAGAATGATGGACGTGTTGACTCGAGCATGAAGTGAATTTTAAGAGCTTGAAGTGGAATTTAAGACCCAAAGACCATTTTATGTGATTTGGATTGAATATGTAGGAAAACATCTAGTTAGCTAGGGACTTTAGAATGCAAATCATCCTTATCATTTGGGTCGAATTAAGTATCGAGGGATTTCTATGTTCAAGTTAGAAAATTTTAGACCGATAGAAAGGCTTAAGGCACAAATGTCGAGTTAATGTCAGGCTGTTGTTAAGTGACTTTTGAGGCTCAAATGTTGTCATTTGATCACTTTCCAAGAAGGTGAGTCGATTTTTGGTTGATCATAATTTTACGAGTTTTTGACTTTTTAATTTTCAAATTGATAGATATTATTTAGTTTAGTGATCAAATTATTTGTCAACTAGTTGATTATCATTTACCCAAGAATTATTTGGGTTTTGGTCGAACAACTATCAATTTTTGGTCTACCAAAGTTGATGGACAAGATAGATTTTGCAATTCCATTGGAAATTCCATATAAATAGCCTCTAGATGGGTATCACTCAAATAATCACCCATATGTCGAATTCCATTGCTTATAATGGTTCTCATTGATCAAAAACTATCTTCACAGGGTTGGATTTGTGTAGGACAATTGTGAGCATTTATTATTTGTTTTAAGTGATCTAGAGATCTAGATCTGCTCATGTCATCTAGTAAAGAGAATCATTGCTCAACCTTTTATATAGTGAGATATTTTTTAGTGAAATGTGTCACGACATGACAGGCCATGGAGTAGGAATGGTACTCAAACAACATTAAATTTGTCTGTTTGCATTGTTTTATATCTGTTCTTTATTTTTGTTGCTACTAGTTTAATTCAACTGCTAAACTTAATTTTCATTACAACTAAAGTAGTTTTACTTTTGGCTACATTTCTTGCTTATGACACGTGCACTAACATATTGTTTGAATTTTGTGTTTAGCAAGAATTTTTTATGCTAAATCTATTCACCCTTCTAGTTGGTCCATCTGATTTACCAAATGCTACTAATGTACATTATGAAACAAAGTGCATGGCTATTATGCGTAAAAATTAATAAGGTAAACATAAGAATACTATGATGAATGTTTGGAGTTACTAGAAATAATATAACCAAAAAAACTAATATCCACAAGCAATTAGTTGTAGGTCTAATCCATAATAGGAGAAAACAATTCGAGATGGTATAGCCGTATAGGCATGTTGAAAAGCAAACAAATTCCTTTCCTTACTTCATAGATTAGAACTATTAGAGTCCGAGGCAAAAGGAAACCAAAAAAGACATTAATTTTATATTAAAAAAAGGTCTTCGTTGATTTAAATACTACATATTGAAACCTTGCATAGGGTTCAAAGATTCATATAATCAACCTAAATAGTTGATACGAAAACACAGGTTATGATGATGGTAAACAACCAGCCCAAGTAAAGTTAGAGAACTAGAGATCTATTATGAGCCATAAAGGCATTCATCAGGTGTACTAAATGATTGGAAGATAGAACATCAAAAAAAAATAAGAAGAACAAAACACAATCATAAAGTTGGCATATAATACCTTCCATCATAGATCAATGTTAGCAACAGTAATTCTCCTGATTTAGAAGAAAATATAGCTACATCAGGAGAGAGCCATGTCCCATTAGCTGCATCAAGCTCAACAGCAAACTTTGATTTTGGCATTTCTGAACTGAAATAAATATTCAAGTTGTCACACAGTTCCTCCCAACCAAGCAATTAAACATATTCTGGAAGAAGAAATTACAAAAACATGTAGATAAAAATTAAAACAAATCATGAACTACAAATTACAGTTCCATAATTTAGCTGCAAACAAATACAATAAACCCCGTAATCAAAAGGATTAGTCATCCAACATTACCACAAGAAGAGATTTGTACAAGACAAAAGGACGAAAAACCAGTGAAAGTAATATCTCCATGGAAGTTCACTGTGCATGTCAATTGATTGTAGTGCTTCCAGCAACTCATATAACCAACCCAAGATAACCATTAACCACCATACACTATTAGTGTACATTGTTGTGGGATTGTTTATCTTGGATATGGTGGTTATGTTTTCTGGTGAATGGATGTCATCTGTTTATGGATTTTTTTTTCTTGCAGTTTTCAAAGCTGAATGGGTAAACTGTAGTCCTATACTTCATATTCTTAACACTGCTCCAATCTCCTAGCCCCTCATGTGGTTAGGATGCTCGACTAAACTAACCCAAGCCCAACTTGCAGACAAAACCAACCCAACAACCTATTCCAAAAGCTCAAAGGGTGTTTGATTAGGTGATTACTAATACTAAAAGCATAAACTACAACAATTACAGTCTACAATTAAAGATTCTGTTTCCTATCATTAAAAAAACCTCTAGCATCTACCATATAAAAATTAAAGAATGAAATTATGGAACTTCTTTATATAATTAGTTGAAAGTTTAACTTCCCTTAAGAACTATGGTCAAACTAGGTGACCAAACAAACCTTGATTAAAAATATAAAGAGCAATAAAATAACACAAATAAAAGTAAAGAAATGCCAAATCAACAAATATAGGCCCAAATATATATAACAATGATTGGAAAGTTAACATTTGGAATTTCATTCCAAGCTAGCGTTTCGGTCCATGGCCAGAACAAGTAGTGGCCATGTAAGGTGTCAATGGGCCTGTTGAGCACCAACCCTAGGTGAAGGAGGAGAACTCCCACTGTCACTTATTGTATCAAGCACCAACCCTAGCCAGAGGAGAACTAGGTAGAGGAGGAAGAGGAGTTGCCTATTGGCATAGCTATATCATAGAGGAAGAGGTCACCAATCGTCAATGCTTGTATCAAGTAGCAAAGTCGCAAATGAAAATTAAGAGGCTGAGGAAAAAGAGTCACGGGAAGCCTCGGGCATCATAACCATGCATTTTGTGTCTCACAAAGCTTCGCATGTGTCGTCATTGTCTTCGCCTGGCCATACAACTTGCAAGGACGTTTCATGTCCCAGATAATTTAACATATGGTGTCATCATGTTCAGAAAAACCACACTTCAAGTTTCGCTCATCTCAGCGAGTTCCTCCTGTTGGTTGGCAGAGGTAACAAGATGTTTCGCTATGTTGATTGTTGACTAACACAAAACAAAAATGTTAACCCATGATTCGTTCTACATACCAAAAAAACCATTGTGCAATAAAAAAAATAACTAAATACAACTTCATATATAGATACTTGCATATGATCTCTAATAGACCATTACGACAAATAAATCCTTGAATATAATATTCTGATATTCCAAATAGTATTTTGACAAAGGCTAGAGATGATGATCCTGTTAAGATAAATAATAAGTTCCACTACGTTTAAGGCTACTTTAAGCAAATTGGTACAAATTTTGGTGCATAATTTTGTGTATAAACGTTCACAAGCTGTACAAACTAGAAGCAATTTAAAAAAAAAAAAAAAAAAAGTTAGCCCGCAGGGCTACCTCAGGTGGTTGGGGCCTCGGAGCGTGGTTGTAGTGGCCCGGGTCTGAATCACTGCGCGGGATTCATCACCTCTGAGGACTTCCGCCCTTGCCCTTGCCACTGGTTCCTGTTGTACTCCCTCTCATTGACGTGGGGCCGTCGTGAGGGGGCCATTAACGTGGTGGTTCCACGTTTTAGAAGTAATTAAAAGACAAAACAAAAATATTCCTAAAACCACCCGTATCAGTGATAATTTAGACCTTTCTAAATGAAAATAGGAGTAAAAAAACTGATACGAGGGCTTGCAGTTAAAAACATTAGGAAAAAAATTTATTAGCAGTAACCTGCTTTCTGGCTGGAGACCAAAGCTATTGAGGCAAAGCGAGCAACTAATAGACTGCAAAAAACAACAGTCAAATATGAAATTCAATAATAGTAGAGAAAAGCCTAAAACAAGATCTTTAAAAGGGTACTACCTGACTATAGTAATGAATGGTATTAGCACAGATTACAAGTACACCACCAATTGGAGATGGCACAGCGAGAAGTTTATATGCATCATGTGGAATATTCTGCAGTAACATGAAAAATTCTCAATTAAGAAATATCAAAGTTTAACAACTTAAAGTACTTGGGATAAATATCAGATCATACAGCTAATATACGATGCATTCTAACCTATTAGATTTTAAATTAGGCTTAATTGCCATTTATTGGTTGATTAGGGCTGAACTAAAACAAATTATGGATGATGTTTGGTTGATTGAAGCTATAATAGAATCTGTTTGTGAGTAGATGGGCTTATAAGTGAGGAATAGGTTGGGATCAAATTGAGTTTGATTTGGACTCAAGTTGGATGAGATTGGTCAAACCTAGTTGGTCAAATTTGGAATCAGTTACCATTGTGATACAACTCCGCCTCACTCCCAATTAATTGATATCCAGCTCCTCTCCATAGATCACAAGCCATGAGCCAAGTTCCTCTCTTCCCATCCCCATCATGAGCTCTGATGATACCTTCCCCTATGTAAGCCAGCAGTCGAATGGGCGGATCCCATGCGATCCTCTTCCATTGCTCCCACTGCTTCGTTAGGAGCAAAAAGCAAAAGCAACTCACCATCATTCCCTACTGAAAAAAGGGTGCTGGGTTGTTTTCCACTTTGATTCCAGAGGGAGCTCACGAATCCAACTGAAGTGTCTTCCTTCTCTATTAACCAACATTTCGCACCACTTCCAGCATCCAATACGCAGTGGGGAGGCATCTACTTCACTTTTAGCAAGCTGATCTACTAGTGTAGGTGACTAGATGAGTTCTTGAGATTTCCACTTTGAATGAGATTCGTTAAGAGTCATCTCTCATCATTGTGGTTTGGAGCAGCCATGATCTAAGAGGAACAACAGCAGTAAGGATCATCAGACAACCATCCCTTCATTGCAGATAATGATCTCTAGCAAGTTACTTAGATTGTGCTTTGATCTTGAGTTAGGACTTTTGTTAAATGTTGTTGCTTGTGTTGGATTGCAACATAGCTCTCCTATGGTAGGATTTCATGGCTTTTGGCTCAGGAAGGCTTGGGAATTGATCAACGTCCCTCCCTTGTTTTGATTTGGGAATAAGATAAGTTTCTTGTTGCTATGTTCTATGTTTAATTGGTGTAGAATCATAGTCAAACAATAGGTTTGGCCATATGACCTTGTAGGTCTAGATTTTGAAGGAGCTTAGGGATGTATTTGGATCCACTCTGATAGTGAGTTGGAGGTTCTCCATCAAGATGGGTGTCTCTTGCTTGTCTTCTGTCACAAAACCCTTTGTACATGATTGAATCCTTATAAACAATTTAAATTAGTGATTATATAATGCCGTCCTGTTTCTACAAAGGAGAATAATGATATTTTAAAGGTTGAAATAGAATGAGATCAAAAATAATAGGAGCTTATAACTTGAGTGATTGATAATAAAAGGATCTTCTTACACACGAACTTCATGGCTACTTCCCTGCTCTCGCTAGTTGTTTTGAAGTTGTTGCATGACTTCGTAACTCCATGAAGCTCTGAGTTATTGGAACAAGACTACGAACCAAATTTGGTAAGAGATAAGGCTTAAGAATGAAGGCTGCCCCACGCCTAAATAAAGCAAAAATTGAGGAATTCTGCCTCAGGTGGTGAGTGGTTGTTGGCTTGAAGCCATTTCTTTTATTCAATGGGTAGTGCAAAGTTATGAGTTTGCCACAAGCCTTCTCCCTTCTGCAACAAGTTTATCTGATCCTATTTCAACAGAGTTTCTCAATAGAAGACCCTAATTAAGCTCACCACATTCTCCATTGAACAGATCTGTGCAAGAAATGAACCTGCATAGATCTGAACCAAAGCACATTCCTCTTCCATCATCAGATGACCTCATTTCATTTCCTTCTTTGCCATCCTTACTTTTCAAGGAAAAATGCTCCTTATCAAAGCAAATCAAAGATGCATGCTCTTTATCTCAAACCAAAGCAAATCTGAAGGCAACAAGTGCAGCAATACTAAAAGCTAGTGAAAAGATGCATGCTCTGAATCTCAAACCATCAGTAGCATCCTCTGCCAGATTTGGTGTTCTTCAAGCCAAAACAACAATTTTTCTTTATGCAGTTTTTGCTCCATCTTGCTTCTTTTCCCTTCCAACCACCAACAGCCAGTAAAACCTCAATAGAGACAATATCTTATTCTCAGTTTGTCATTTCCATTTTGTGTTATCCTGAGAAAACGTTCTGGGCTCACTTTTATACTTCTAACAAAGGATCAAGCTATGTTATCCATCTTTCCTCTAGAACTCTTGAGTGCTTAATTTTTCTCCAATCTATTTTTGTTATAATGCCACTTAAGGGAGATGCTCTCTTGAAGGATTTGCTCCTGAGGTCTCTGTTTTCCTCATTGTATATCATAATTTCTCTCTTTATCATCTCTCTGCTTGTCAATGTGGTCATCTGAGGTCAAGGAACTCATTAGTTATGCTAAGGTTGAAGGGAATGTTGGCTTCATACTTAGTTAACTCCTTATGTTTCACATCATTTAGTTTTGGTCATGTCCTGGTATCTATTTTCCAGCTTGAAGGGGGTGTTAAGAGTATAAAGTAGATAGGGTTATTAGATTGTGACAAGTTTAGTCACGCATTGATACTTCTAGTTTGGGATTTTAATTTTTATCATAAATCCTATATTATCTTATACTAAATGGAATACAATATTTTATTTTCCTTTTGCCAAAGTCAACAATAACAATTATGAAATACTTACAGAAGCAGACCATATCATAGGATGTTGTTTAAGAGATGTGTTGATGCTAAGTGCAGATATCATGCATGTATGGTGCTTCCATGAAATTCGCCCACCCCATGTTGGCTCTTTTTCATGAAGTACAACCAAAACAGGTTCTATATAGCCTGTCCAGAATATAAAAATTTTAAAAGAATATTTAAAAAAAGATTCAGACATGAAAAACTCAGAAGGTATATATTAAATTGTAGACAATAAGACAGATATAATATGTAAACAACAGTTGTCAACAATAAGTTTGTAGTTCGACTTTTGTTCTTAAAAGGGTAGCTCGGTACACGAAGCTCCCACCAATATAGGTCCCGGAGGTCCCAGAGGGGTCGGACCACATTAGGTCTATTGTACGCAATCTTACCCAGAAATTATTTCTGCGACTCGAACCCATGACTATAAGGTCACACAACAGCAACTTTCATGTCGTGTCAAGGCTCCCCTTTAGCTTTTTGAACTTGGAGAAAATAATACATCATTTTTTTTATTTGATAGGTAAATATGTATATATTAGCTCCAAAATTACATACAAAATCGGTCCTTGAACAATACATTGTTTAATTTCATGGAAGGTTGCACTTGTTTTCAATTTTAACTTCCTCTACACTCAATATGTTACATCTTGGAGAAAGCAATGACAATCAATGCAGTTCATCAATGAGTAAATAGATTTTAAGCTGATGTTTCAAGTTTCACTGCCTTCAATCTCCCAGATCAAATCTGAAAAATGGAAGCTTCAGATTGCATTAAGACTTCAGTAGATGTTTGAAATGGATGCAGATCTCCTATTTGATACCAGTATGGATCTGTCGAGTTTAACCTATAACAGGAAAAGCTAATTCAACCTTTCCCAAGAAAGTCATCTCATCTAGATTGATCGAGAAGTTAAATAAATATTTTAAAAATATTCAAACAAGTTACCTAGAAATGAGTAACTCCACTATAAATAAATTAATTAATTGAAAGTTCATCAAATCATGAATGAAAAACGGAATAGATTTTCTCAAGTATAATTAATTTTAACAAACACAACCAATCTATCCAACTCTTTGCCAATCTATGCTTGTATACATAGGAGCCCTCACCACCTAAATCTCTCGCCTAGTTG
>JBAMIE010000055.1:7903231-7915697 GCA_037177295.1 Kaempferia parviflora
TGTGAATTAGAATTTAGACCAAGCACCTCATCCATCACTTCATCCCGTATCAATTGAGAGACAGAATTATTATTAATTGAGAGAGAATATAATCCTGGGTTGTGAAAGGCGCACCTGAGGCGCATAAGGCGCTGGCTGTTGCGCCTCGTGCCTCGTGCCTCGTGAGGCAGGCACTATTGGACAGGCGCGTGCTTGGGTGCGCCTTTGCGCCTAATCGGAGGCGCCAACGAGGCTCACCTCTTGAACAGGTACTATTCTTTTTTTTCCCCTTTGAAAAAAGGTTTTTATCCTTTTTTTTTTTTGTTAAAAACGAACACAATAAAGAGATAAAAGGGAATTAGGGCACGCAGAAATAGAAAAAGGGAAGAAGAAAACAAACCCAGCAAGAAAGAGAGGTACCCACCTGAACCCTAGACTCCCCGGTGCATTTCCGGCACAATCGTGCCTTAAAACTTTGATATGATGCACGTGATAAGATTGACCTCATCTCTTTGATAGTAATGAATGGTTGATGGGTAGAATGGATGGAGAAAGCGATAATGAAGAAGATGAGTTGGTTTTTGAAGGTGATGACTTGACATGGGATGTCGTTGGTATGGCTAGTGGAGCTGAAGAGCCTGAATATTGTACTAGAGGAAAAAACATTGCATCCATTGCCTCTAATTCACATGCTAGGCCTAAACAAGTCGAGAAGAGAAATACATCTTCCTCCATAAGATACTCTTCTCTTAGACTTAGAGATGAAGAAGAAAAAAAAGAAATTGAATTCGAAGAAGAAGAAGAAGAATACAATGAGGATGATCTTGAGCTTGATGATTAATTTGACTTATTATGCTTGTTTTGATGACCTTCATTAGTTTAGATTAGAAAGTTGAAACTTTAAAGTTTGAAACTTTTATTAATTTTATCATGGTGTTGCTTTGCTTATATCTCATGGTTAGTGATTTGATATTTTTATGTGTGGAATATTAAAAATCATCATATTTGACATATTATATGAGTGTGTTAGTAGTTCAGTAATCAACCTCATGTGCAAGAGGGGCGCGACTCGGGCTCTAGGGAGCCCTTTGTGCCTCGGTGCGCCTCGTGCCTCCAATAACACTGATATAATCCAAGCCCCCATTTGTTGTCACAAGTGAACCAGATCCTTCTAAATTATAAGCAATTTTCTAACAAAATTGAATATTCTTTTTGTCCAAATCAGTAGTAAACTAACTTGAATTACATATCCAATTAAGGTTTTCAATTTCCTTCATCTCACCCTATATCACCAGAATTATCAACAACGAAACCGTCATAAAACCCAATGTCAGGTCAGAGGTTAGCAACCAAGCTTCAGCAAACTACAAATGGAAGGGCTAGAGGAGCTGCAACAATCAACTAAAGGTTGCACCAGGGAACTGGCATAACCTTGGGTGTGAAGAGGATAATGGAAATTTCATAGCCTTGTGTAAGTCCTTTTTTCCTTTTCTTCCTCTTCCTCCTCTTATTCCTCCCTTTCTTCCTTCGGATTGGTGCCGACCAGCACCATCTAATACTTACATGCATGCAGCAAAGTGAGTAAATCCGCTGCAACTTACATAAATATTCTGAGCAAACTAATGTAAGCATACTGCAACAATTAACAATCACGGGATACATGATTGCCACTAAAAATAGCACAATAATGTATGCTTATCTAGTATTTAACACTATATGAACAAGCTACAAACTTTTCGTCACTTTGTACTGATAGTAACTTGAAAGTCAAAAAGAGAAAAAATCCCTCAAATCTCTCTTCAGATATAACGAGCATACACAAATTGATGGCCAAACCAGTTTCAAGAAATAGCTAGTAGCTCATTTCTCATTAAGTTCCAGACATAGATCGATGAGTTTACTTACCATGAACAAAAGTGAAATCTTTCACATGCTTCATGTCCAAATCACGCAGGTTAATAACATATGATGATTCAATTCGGACAGAAACAGCTCCACCACTAGTAGTAGGTTCATCATCTCCTACTAGCCCTTGACCAACCTAAAGAGAGAGACTGGATAGGTTAAGGGAACGTGTATAGGAAATAGGCAAACATAAACAAGCTAGTTTAAATATAAAATTTAAGAGAAATAGAAATCAAATATGCTAAAAATACATAAATATACTAGGTGATGGGAAAGATTGGATTGACAGCTAATTCAAGAAAATTACTGGCTTCCAGCCTCTATTGACAGATGGTCTTAGTTAACATGTATATGATTAGTTAAGAGAAAATACATTCACAGTGTAACTTGCATTATGTTAATTGTTGATGTCAATCAAGACCTCAAAAAAGAAGCATCAATAAACATAACAACCATCGAGAACAAAGGAGCAAGTTGGTACCTGAGCAGCCTTAAGAATTATCATTTGAAGCCCATATATCAGCGCTCCACTACAACGGCCAAGGGGATCTGCCTGTATTACAGGGCCCTTTGCAAAAGATTCTCTGCCTCTTTTTAGATACTGCCAGTCCGGCCCCTCAAAGCAATGCATTGAACTGGAAAACATTATAAAATGAAAATATCAAAGTCTTCCTAGAACCAACATTTAAGCATATCGACATAACTTTGAATTGATAGTTGGCATGTAAAGTTGCAAAATATCACTTACCTAAAACTGAGCATTCCAAATAAATTTTGAAAACTATGGAAATATCCTAACTCTTGTTCCAATAATCAGTAAATTTATAAAAAATTCTATTTCTAAAAACAATAATATTAAAAATCCATCTAAAGTAGCTAAAAATATGGGGAAGAATACAAATAGTTTCAGTCTTCTGACATTTATTTCAATTTTCAGGTAAATGGTCACAAGATGTACTTGTCAAGTGGAGAAGAACATGGGTATGTTATTCATTTATTTGCTCTGCCAAGATTCTAATTACGATCACATATATCTTATTAACTCTTATAGATGTACAGTCTAATTAATTCTAAACTGGCTAAGCTATGTTGACTAACATGTAAACTTGGCTCACTAGCCTGTGCACAGTGCTATCGAAACATCTTTCAGCGTCCATTACTCTACAAGGCTCTATAGCTTGTTTGGACCATCGATGGTGCTGATCCCAAAAATTAACTAGCACTGAACACTAAATCCATGTTAATGCTTCTCTACAAGTGAACAAGATGTGACATGAAATTATGAATGCCAAAATATTTTCTACATTTTCCAGAAGTGATTCACTTTTCAGATTCAACTAGGAACAAGCTTATCAAATTCAACATACTCATTCTATCATATAATTGTTAGTCATCATTCATACCCTTTTTTCCCCAAATGCAGGCACTAAAGTATAAAGTGAAGTAACGCTTCTATGGCACTTTCCTACAAACTCCTCCCCTTTTCGTCCAATTGTTGAATTTGTTTTTAACGATATTAATAGTCTAGCATCATCCCATTCGAGATTTTTAATTTTGACAATGTTGAGAATCTGATGTCTGGCTAACATACTCATTCTATCATATAAATGTTAGTCATCATTCATGCCCTTTTTTTCCCAAATGCAGGCACTAAAGTATAAAGTGAAGTAACGCTTCAATGGCACTTTCTTACAGATTCCTCCCCTTTTCATCCAATTGTTGAATTTGCTTTTAACAATATTAATAGTCTAGCATCATCCCATTCGTGATTTTTAATTTTGACAATGTTGAGAATCTGATGTCTGGCTAGAACAAAATGGTTTCAGTCTCATCCAGTATAGCCTGTGTAGTTATCTGGTGGCGCCAAACAATGCAGAAGAAGAGAGGAAAGAAGAAAGAAGTAGGAGGAAGAGGTTTACTTTAAGGTTTTGGCACCTTCCAGAACTTAGCTTCTATTGTTTGCCAATGATCTTCATATAAGTGACTTTCACCTCTCAAGTCGTCCGCTGGAACTTCCACAACACTAGTCCTCCAAGATTGAAAGCATACTTTTTCATAAATCCTATGATCCAGATAAGATGGTAGATAGGGATGTGGGTTAAAAAGATGACATATGCAAATGAGAAAAGTTGTTGTACAGTTATCATATAGTTCACCTTCAACAGCTAAATATGCTCTGGGGCAAAGCTAAGGTATAGAATGCCACCTAGTAAGAGTGGACCTGTAATCCTTAGCCAATTGCGAGTACAAGGGCATCAATTATGTGATGTTTGGAGGAATCCCTACTAAATATGGATACAGTGAATTGTCCCATTAAACATAAGCAGCAGCTAATTCCACAATGTCAAATCAGTGCATTGAAGAAAGTAGGAGAAACACTTTGGTAGTTGCATAACTACAAAAATATAGGTAATTCCCCTCAAGTCATTCGCTCATCAAAAAAATCATTATCAACCAAAGTTCAGACAATGCCCAACTTATCAGGAACGAGCAATGACTCGGCAATTCATGCAGTAAGTTTGCATATATTTTTGCAATTTTCAGTACTTCAAACAATAAAACATCAACACCCTCTGATTCCCTATTAGTAACCTAAATCAGCTGAAGTCCCATATACCACAATAAAAAGATATCTGACTCATGCTGACTAATTGGGGCATGTGACTCAGTTTATAGTCAGTTGTGCAATCCAAGCTTTTCTAAGTTACCAGCACTAGGGAAGGTCATTGGATGTATAGTCTTTTTCAATGAAATAATTAATGTTATGAGTTATGTGACTTTAAAACAGATATGGATAAGAGTAATCTTATTCAGTTTAGTTCCTGACAATAATATGATATATGAGCAATTTTATTTATTGCTGTCCAAGGAATTGAGAGAATGTGCATACGTATATTACCTTGTACGCAATCCGTGGGATGAATCATCGTATTCCAGAACTGTAATTTTTGCATCTTGAAATGCTAGCATTATTGAGTCTCTTGACTCTTTTCTATTATTGTGGTTGTCAGCTCCGAGAGACAGTATTGCCATTGACTCAACATTCCCATGTAAACTGGAAGAAAATATTTTAGCAATTAAAACCTTGAAGAATTTACTTAAGTTAACAAATAAATTTCACAATAGACCAAGATGAAAGCTTGACATTTATTTGTTAAGCTTCTAATATAGCAAGTCGTAAATAAAGCATATATTCCAGCAACAATGATCCTTCGTGCATAAAAATGTATTAAAAAGCAAATGTCATTCCCAAGAATATCATCAATAATTGTAAAATGAAGACATAGAAATTGTTTTTCAACATGACAGTCATGAGTGAGATGTATAAAAATTATGAAAAAAGAAATTTATTTATGTCTCTAAGTCTAACCTTTTTAAGTTCATGATATATTTTAGTTTAAAATTTTATTTAAAGTGATTTATTTATGTATAACAGTACAAGGAGAACATCATTTTGGTTTAACCTTTGAAAAAAACAACTAATCACCACTTCTAGTTTAGTAGGCGAGCAATATAACAGATCACCAACTCAGGCTAAGTAGTACAAAAAAGAAATGCTTCAGACCCACCTGCAAAGGGTCAAGAATTTTTAACAAAGACATAACCATTTTACTAATTTTCCAATCAGATGGGCCATGTCATGAAGAAGCTTAAGAAACTAACTGTACCAGTGCTCCATTTTCTTTAATGAGGACAAATACTGTGAACCAGTAATTTAGGACTTCATCATAAGATTAGGCCATGAATTAACCATGCCCAACTAACCCTACTTACTGATAGGTCAAGTTTTTTGTTCAAAAAAACAACCTATGTATATGTGGTCCAGGTTATCATTGATTACCCTAATGAGTTCATCTAAAAATTGTTCATATTTACTCTCCCTTTAAGTGTTTTCCACAAGGCGTGATCAAGTTTTCTACAAACAATATCTATGGGCATTTGTCTCAATTTAGTTTTAACTTTTCAGTATGCAAAATAGTGATTTCAGATATCCAACCAAGTGATGGCTCCTGATCATGCAGTGTCTCACTGTAGCATCGTTTGGCTAACCTAAATTTGCTTTCATAAAAAATGTTGCACACAGACCCAGCACCATCCTAAGGAAACCTAGCCTGTGTAGCCACTTAAGCATAAGCCAAAGGTAGTTAATCCTGTACGTGTGTGAAATATGAAACCAGGCTTTCGCTTTGCATGAAACAAGTTGTGGTCCCAACTATTTTGGGGTCAGCTACATGAATCTTATCAAGCCATTGAATTTCAAGCGGCTCCCAACAACTAAAGGGTTTGACACTTTGCACTCCGCTAATGAGTAAAGGTAGAAAAAGCTACAGACTGACTCTATTATTCTTGGTGTCATTGTGCAGTTCTATTTGTCAATAGATAGAACTGAACTCTCTAGCACAAGTAAAATGCCGTATCATTCATAACCAGTACATTCCCAATGAGTAGTTCACCATCTAATGGTAGTATTAGAGGTACAGATTTTATCATTCTTGTTATAAACTTATAACGTTATCATGATGCCAAATAGTTAGAAATTTAGATCTGCTAATTCATAATACTAATTGTCAGCCAACCTCATGTATAGCCAAAATTAAAGAACACGCTATTTTTCCCCAAAGAACTCAATAAGACATTACATAAATTTTCTTGCAATGTAACCAAAAAAAGAGACCAAGAGAAATAGGCTAATACATATGATGGCATATATTAATTTGTCTGCCAAATCAAAAAAGAGAAGAAAAAAATGGCTTCCTCTGGCAATTTCTACCAAGTACATAAAACTTGTTATAAAGGTTCAAATAAATGATGAAGACAACTTTTGTTAGCAGTCAGATGCTTGAAGGGAATGCTTTATTCCCAATGCTTTTGACATTGATTCACAAGCAAACACCTGCGAAGTTTTCACATTTATTTTGCTTAATCCCCAGGCTACTAATCTCACCTTTACAGGTAGCATTCCATGCGTAACTAGAATGTAGGTTAACTGATATAGGATAGCACACGATAATTAGGAAAGTAACTAAAAATATATGGTTGGCATAAGGCAGGTGAAAGTACTATGGCCCAATGAGTATATCGATATTGTAGAACTATAACAAAATTCCATAATTGGATAACCAACAAGACCTTTCATACTTAAAGAAAAACATACCGTTCCCACTGATATTTGACAACCAAAATCTGATGATGATATAGACCTTGTAAATCTGTTATGTGCTAATGGACAATGACATCGGGACTCCACATCAGTGGAAATCATAAATCATAATCAAATTTTGAATTTTAATAGAATTGCAATTAGTATTTATATCAATCCACTGTGAACGAAGTTATCCGGAGGGTTTGTTTTATAATTAGTTAATCTTTGGAGAAGATGTTCAGATAAAGAATTTTTTTCAACAAGTGTATAGGGTTAGACTGTCCGTATGAATTTTTATATATGTGCATGAAATATTTGCACATCAAGAAAAGGAAGCAAGTTTAACCAACTATCACTATATCACACTGCTCTCTCCTTATTGCCCTTCTTCCTTTTTAATGAACTTGCTTGATATGCATGTACATAAAATTCCTATTAGCTTGGTCTAACCCTATAGGCTTGTCTCCAAATCATTTATAAAATAAACACTTCCTAGTAACTTGTTCTAGAGTAGATTGATTCTCTATTAAAACCCGTTGAAGGTATTGAGTGTATCTCTATTAAAACCCGTTGAACGTATTGAGTTCATTAGATACAGTTAGTTCCACATTAGTCCTTCTACATTCAGGATTATTATCACAAGACTATATCTTTGTAGGCAATGGTATTTCACAATAATGCATTAAAATATTTTCTTCCAGCATAAGTTGTTGATATCAGAACCTTTATAGGGTTTGAGTTGCAATAGTATGGAGATCTTCGGATCAACCACAATAGTGGTCTCTCCTGATTCGTGACTTCTTTTTCTCTCTTGCATGATTGGGATCTCTTAGTGCATCATGAAGACACCACCTCCTCCACTTGCTCCACATCCCTGCATAGGGTTGTACATGAACCGAACGTTCGTGAACAAGCTTGATGTTCGACTTGGTACGAGCTTATTTATGTTCGTTCAATAAACACAAGATCGATTAAATAAACAAGCTTGAACAACTCGTTAAACTAAACAAACAAGCTTGAACATATATGTGTTCAACGGTAAACGTTCGTGAACCATATTCATTAATAAAATATCAACGTGCTAAATAAACAAAAAAAAATAAACTTTTAAAATAAACAAACAAATTTGAATTATTAAGTTCAATAACCAATCAAACAAACAAAAATTTCAAACAAATAAACAAGTTTGAATTGAGAGGTCGATAAAATCTAAACGAACCAAGCTCAAGCCAAGCTTGAATTGAAAGCTCAATAATATCTAAACGAACCAAGCTCAAGCTCATCAAAAATAAACCAAACCAAGCTTAAACAACCATTTCAAAGGCTTGGCTCATTTTTAGGCTCGGTTTGGCTCGGTTACTTTATCAAACAAGCTTGAACACCCATACCTGGGCTCGGATTGGCTTGTTTACAGCCCTATCCCTGCATAGTTACACCATCAAGGTCCCAGGCACATGACAGTGTCTGGTTCTCAATCATGTTGCATCAATCAATGTCTCACGCCCTTTAGATCAACTGCATAGGAACATCGTCATCTGTGTCCACGGATGTTATCATCCTCGACATCAAGGATAAATCCACCCCCACTGCTCAAGTGAACCAGCATTCAATCAGGTATAAAATAGTGAACTTGGATGCATACATCATGTTGGTGTGTGCGAGCGTCAAAGCTGACACCCACATGCGCATAACCATATCTACATTGAGTGTCAGAGCCAACAACTCAACATGGAGGATCCCATCAAGGTCAAGTAGATCACCCGCAACATCATCAACCTGGAGCAAAAGAACATCCAGACCAGCAGCATGCATCTCTTTGGGCTCTCCATGTTCATCGTTGAATTTGGCACCTACACAAGCATGTATGCCTGCCAGATTGATCGCTATATGACATTTTTGGCTTAGAAGGCCATACCACTGGGAGAAACTTAAATTCAATGTGGGAGTTCCTGAAGAAGATTTACAAGGAGACCTCTGGGCAGGAGACTATGAATGTGACAATTATAGCACTGCTTGAGATGACTGAAAAGAGAGGAAGGAATATTGAAATTGCTGTGATGAAAGAAGACCAGAGTCTTTGTCAACTTGAAGAAGCTGAGATTGATGCTATTGTTGCTTCCATTGAAGCAGATATTGAAAAGACGGGAACATCTAAAGATAGCTAAGTTTATATCTCTGAACATTTATAAATAGCTTTTGTTTTGATCAGTTGCCCTTCTTATTCCAAGACATAAATCTGTAAATTTGGGGTCAAAATTTGTTGTCACTCCTATATTGTTACATAACTTGCTGATTAAATATGCCATTCAACTACCTGTCCCTATGCCATTCAGCTAAGATCAGATATCAGTACCTGATTTCTTACAAGAAATACTTCAGAATTGTTCATTCCTTTATGCAATTTCTTCAGTTTTCCACTGCAAAAATCTGATTATTCACAGATTTGATCTTATTTTCCTTAAATTTGAGCTGCCCCTTCTGCTACCAAAGGCAACATTTGCACATGAGCCTTTATTTGGTCTGTTATTCTGTTCATCTTTTTCATATGCTTCTATGATTTCTATGATTAATGGTTACTTCCCTGCCAACATTTTGTGAGATCCTTGATTTTCTTTGTCTCCCTTTATCTTGTAATTTTTCATCTTGTATGATAACCTCATCGTCGTGTCATTCTTTGTTGGCCATCAGCCTGCACAAGGCCCTCTTCCCATACCATATGCTTAAATTCGGGATTGGGTAGCCTCACAAGGGGGCATTCATTAAGCATTTGTCTTCCTTAACCTTCGCCTGATGCTTCCGTACTCTAGCCTCTTCTACCTCAACCTCCACAACATTGTTTTCACATTTTCACCTTTCTTCTTTTTTTCAACACATCCTATCCATCTGCAATGAAGATCTAAAAAAAGAAAAAAATATCTAGTTTTCATTTCACTATGTTCAAACTGATTTGTGCAATCCATCTCACGTGAAGACCCCACACAAAGAAAATGCCCATCCACATTTGCTACGTCCAACAAAGGATTGAGCTGTGCGTGCTATCCATCTTTAATAATACAAACCTTGAGTGTTAACCATTTTCTTTGAATATTAGGAGTTGTCGTATCTGCTGCTTCAAGGAGAAGCTCACTCAAGAGTTAGTCACCGAGATCTCCTCTTCATGCTCATTCTACTTTATCCTTTCATCCTTATCCTCTCTCTTATCAATTTGATGGTTGGCCTAAGATCAATGTGATCATTGCTTGCATTAGCATGCTCCATCACCTATCTCCAAAGTTTCATTGATATGAGGTCTAGATCTATTGTCCTGTGCTTTGTTAACTCCTTATTTGATTGATTCACCTATTTGTAAATATTTAATATTTTTGCTACAAAATGGTATTAGTCTACATTTTTAGTATATACAACAAGCTGGACAAGATGTGAGGTGCAAGCATTGAAGGTATTCTTGTGATTTAACCAAGTCTATATATACTTATGTAATGGCTATTTTACAATAATGTACTAAAATATTTCATTCCATGGAGCTGATAAAACCTGATTATAATTTTTAAAAAATTCAAAAATAATTAATTTAAATATTCTTTGGTGATAAGAACTTCAATAATTTAGTGGATGAGCACGTAGCACAATGTCACAATTATTACTAACCATGATAGCATAACAAAGACATTTTACTGATAAATACCACAGATGATGCATAGCTTCCAGATGGAAGAGTCCATGAAATACCGGATTGAACGTTTAAAATCCCATAGTTACTCGAGCTATGAAGTAAAAGAGGATTTTAAAGCATATAAACTGAAAAAAGAGAGAGACTAGACTGTCAAACCGGTAATGGCAAACAAGTTCGAGGCGAGCACCAGAGACGCCATCCATAGTTCCGCCACTGCCGCGCTGGTCTTCCGAGGCACGAAGAGTTTTGTTGTCGTCTTCTTGGACCCGAACGAGGTAGACCTCCAGTACATTGGCGGCGGTCACAACGAGGTTGGGGACGGGACCAACTCGCCTCTCGCCGGGCCATTCGGACGAGTCGAGGTCGTCGGAGTTGATGGGCGGGATTTCCGCGGGAGTAGAGTCGGAGGGGGAATGGGTAACGAATCCGGAGGCGCAGTGCTCGATGCCGGTGGCCCAGTGCATCATCTTGAAAGCCGCGTAGCTCATCTTGGCTCTCGATCTCCGTCTCACGCTAGGGTTTGGGAGCTTAAGGCGGAGAGTAGCAACCAACCGGAGAAGCGAAGAGAAATGCAGACGAGCTGCGGCAACTGCTGGATGGAGTTAGCTCTTGGCGGAACCAGTTCAGTCAAACTCGGAGGACACGGCGCGAGGAGAATTAGGGCACGCAGATAAGCGATCGAGACTAGGGTGCAAATGTGCCCAGCTGAGCCGCTCGCGAACGACATGGTAAAAATTTGATTCGAGCTCAAATTTGAACGAGCTCAAGTCGAGTTTGAGCTGACTTGATTAGAAATCGAGTTGAACTCGAGCGTACTTATTGCTATTCTGTTGTTCATCGAACCAAAAAACTACTAATAATATATTTTTTAAAATATAAAATATGTTAATTTATTTATTAAAAATAATTACAAAATTAAAAAATTTGAACTCGTACTCATAATTAAATATAAGTTGAACACTCGAGCGAGCTTGAGCTCAAGTCAAGCCAGTATAAATTGAATTTAGCTCGAACTAAATTGACTCGAGCTCAGCTCACCACCCTAATTGGGGCGGCCTTTTTATCTAAGAGAAACTTTTATCTAGTGACGAGAATTTTCTAGCATTTGCATTTCACCTCGCAACAGGATAAATCATACTTTATTATAATAATTTTCAGCAATTAAATAAAGGACTCGCCTATGTTTCTGAATTGACAAAAAAAAAAATAATAATAATAATAGTAATAGTAATAAAATAAAATATACTAGTTAGCGCAATTTTTTTGCAGTGCACTTTCTGTTTTACCTCCTAACAAAAATGACTTTTTCTATCATTTTTTTATTTTCTCTATTATTTTTTAGATCTCTTTTCTCTCTCCTATATATGTGTACCTGTATTTATCTCCCTCCATATCCATGAGGTCAGCTCTAGAGGGGTTGCTGATGTGGCAGTTCCAGATTTTTTTTATTTTTCATATTTCCTCTCATACCTCTGCCAGCTGGGCTCCTGCTAAACTTCCTCCCAATGGCATAGGCAATCGTGGGGATCGCTAACGTGGCAGTTCCATATTTGTTTTCCTCTTCTCTCTTCTCTTTCTCCCACGACATTAAAGTTTAGTTATTTTTTTATAACATTTTAATATATTTGGAGAAGTCGAAATAAGTAATAGATAGTATTTTTGAACTCCTTGCAACTACAGAAATCCACAAGAACTAAACCTCATATTGCACCTATTTCAGTTCATGTGGATTTCTGATATTGCAAGAAGTTCAAATATTTTATCCA